>JAADWZ010000086.1:0-81529 GCA_023336445.1 Pythium dissimile
GCACCCCGGGCCGGGCGCCAAGGGCGACGCGCCTATCCCAGCGGAGATGACGATCGACGTGCCGAGCGACGCGTCCAAGCTGCCGTGTGACAACGGGCACTGCGTGCTTGAGTTTGCGTGGGAGGCCTCGCACATCACGCCCCATGAGCTCTACAACAACTGCGCCGACGTCAAGCTTAGCGTCGCTGGAGGCGACGCCGGCAGTAGCGGTGCACCCGGCCCAGCTCCTGCTCCAGCACCTGCACCTGTTCCAGCCCCGGTCCCGACTCCTGCTCCTGCTCCAGCTCCAGCTCCGGCTCCAACTCCAACTTCGGCTCCAGCTCCGGCTCCGACGCCCAAGCCTGAATTGACTGAAGCGCCTGCTCCAGCCGCAACTACTGCCCCGGTTCCTGCAACCGGCGCGGGCAAATACGTGTACATTGGCTCGCATCCAGGCAAGGCTGACTTGACGCAGTGGTGCAACTGGAACTGCCCGCAGTTCTGCCCCGAGGACATGTGCAAGCTCGCGTAGTTGTCCGTTTCGTGCCACGTTGTCTGTAATGATTACACAAGTTTTGTCCATTTTGCAGCATGACCCGATCCCTGACCCCATCATCGTTTTTTGGACGAGAGAGAAAGTGATAGAGAGAGAGTCGAGTAATCGCAGTCGAAGGCCGTACATTCTGTTCGAAAACTTAAAAAATATGAATACATTGCGTTTCGTTTGTGTAGGCTTCATCAGCCTAGCTGCCGCTTTATAGCTCTAGTTGGCACTGCCGTTCTTGAGCAGCAGCCGCGACGCGAGCGCCTTCTTGAACGCCTTGATCACGCGGAACTGCGCGCGAAGACGCATGAAGCCTCGCGTCCACAGCTCCTGGCCGCGGCCCGAGACGGCCTGGCGCACTTCGGCGTCGTCGCCCTCACGGCCAAATACCATCCAGTTGGGCAGGTTCTTGCTCGAGACCATGCGCAGGACGAGCCCCCAGGGCAGAGAGAGCGAGCCGAGACCGATGCTGACCAGCCATTGGGTGGCGTCCAGCGGCTCGCAGTTGAACACGCGGCCGCTCCACTGGACGAGCACGACCTGCATGAAGACCTGAAACGCGCACACGTACATGTAGGTCGAGTTCTTGGTGATCCCGGCAAAGATGTTGATCTCGTCGTGGATCTTACGCGCGTTGAACTCGTTAAAGAGCTGGAACCAGACAAACGTGTTGAACACAATGGTCATGTGCACCGTCGGGTCCTTCTTCTTCTGCTCGTCCTCGGTCATGTCGGTAAAGCGGCCCGACTTGATGTTGAACCAGTCGTCGCCGAGCCACACGAGCGGGATGAGGATCGCAAGCTGGAGCAGAGACTGGCCCAAGATGTGCTTGGCCATTTTCTTGGAGATGAGCGGCTGCGTCTTCGGGTACGGCTTCCGCTCGAGCAGCGCGCGCGTGGGTTCCTCCGTGGCGAGCGCCAGCGACGCGAACGAGTCCATGATGAGGTTCACCCAGAGCAACTGGATCGCGCTCAGCGGCGACTGCTCCATGACGATCGCGCCGATCACTGCGAGCGAAATCGCCACCACGTTGACCGTGAGCTGGAACTGGAGGAACTTGGCGATCGAGTCGTATACGTTACGACCCCACTTGATAGCGTTCACGATCGAGCTAAAGTTGTCGTCCATGAGGATGATGTCGGACGCGTCCTTGGCCACCGATGTGCCACACAGGCCCATGGCGAAGCCGACGTTGGCCTTCTTGAGCGCCGGCGCGTCGTTGGTACCGTCGCCTGTCACGGCCACGACTTGTGGGCCGTGCGGTGCCAGCGTGGTCTGCATGAGCCCCGTCACCAGGGTGTACTTGTCCTTGGGCGACGACCGGGCGAGCACACGCAGCATGGGCCAGATCTTGTCGAACTCAGACTGGATGAGGTTGCCCGCCGCGTCCAGCACACGCGTGCGGAACTCGAGCCCTTCCATGACCAGCGACCCGTCGCCCGGTTTGATGATGCCGCACTTTTTGGCGATCGACCGCGCAGTCGTGATGTTGTCGCCCGTGACCATGCGCACCGTGATGCCCGAGCGCTCGCAATCCACGATGGCGCCCGGCACCTCTGGGCGCACCGGGTCTTCAATCCCCACGATCGCCGCACATGTTAGATCTTTCTCCAGCTCCTCATCGTCCCAGGTCTTGATCTCAGTGGCAGGCACATCCACGTCACGGTACGCTAGGCAGAGCGTGCGGTAGCCTTGCGACGCGTACTTTTCAATGACGCTCGAGCCGATGACGGCGCGACGCGGTCCAGCCAGAGCCGTGGTGGTGCCGTCCACATGGAGCACGCGGTTGCAGAGCTCGAGCACGACCTCGGTCGCGCCCTTGGTGAAGATGCGGCACGACGTCTCCGAGGTCTTGACCACCACGGACATGCGCTTCTTCGCGCTGCTGAACGTGAGCATGTGCGCGACATCGTTTGCCTCGCGCACGGTCGGGTACTCGACCCCGCAGTCGCGCGCAAACTGGAGCAGCGCACACTCGGTCTTGTTGCCAGTGTGCTCTGGCTGGCCACCTTCAAGCTTCGGTGGCAGGATCTCGGCCGTCGAGTTGATGCACACGCCGTGGAGGAACGCCTCCGTGGCCTGCTGCGAGAGCGCCGGCGCCGCACTAGAAGCCGAAGAAAACTCCTTGTCGCCGATCCACAGCTGCATCACGGTCATGCGGTTGGTCGTGAGCGTGCCGGTCTTGTCCGAGCAGACTGTGGTCGCGCTGCCCATGGTCTCACACGCGTCTAAGTGGCGAACGAGGTTGTTGTCGGCGAGCATCTTCTTCACTGAGTACGCGAGCGCGATGGTCACGGCGAGAGGAAGACCTTCTGGGATCGCGACGACCAGTACGGTGATACCGACGATGAAGAAATCGAGGTACTGCGAGATGACGTCGTTGCTCCAAGGCTCACCGCGCGTGCCGAAGTGGGAGATCGAGTAGCGAATGCTCATACCGAAGAACACGATCAGTGAGGTCACGGTGCCGATCTTGCCGATCAGGATCGTCAGACGGTAGAGCTTTCCTTCCAGCGGGGAGCCGGACTCGCCGTCTTCGCCTTCGCTGTCCTCGGTGCTGTCTTCCTCTGCGTATGGCTTGGGTGTCTGGATCTCCACGTACGCGTCGTCGCTGTCGACGACAGGCCCATCCTCCTTCTTCTTCTCCGCGCCCTTGCCGTTGATGAGCTTCTTGATAATGCCAGCCTGCGAGTTCTCGCCCACAGCGACCACGAGCATCTTGCCGAGACCTTCCATGACCTTGGTGCCCGAGAGCAAGAACGGATTCTCAGCGTTCTTGACCAGCAGGTCGGTCTCGCCGGTCATCGCGCTCTCATCGAGCTTGAGCTCCTTCTGGTCGAAAACGATGCCGTCCGCCGGGATAATATCACCGAGGTCCACGCGCACAATGTCGCCGACCAGCAGGTTGAACTTACTGACCTCGGCCGGTACGCCGTTGCGGATCACCTTGATCGTTTCGTCGTCCTTGATCGAGTTGAGCGCGCGGAACTGCTTCTCCTTTTGGTAGTCGTTCACGGCCGCGACCACGGTCACGATGAACACGGCGACGATGATACACGCGCCTTCGATCCAGCCAGTGTCCTTGTGGTCGCCGACCGTCGAGGTGAGCACGATCGAGATCGCGCCTGCGACCGCAAGCGCGATGATCGTGATGTCGTGCGCGGCCTCCCACATGAGCTCAAGGATACCCTTGGCCTTGGGCGGCTCCACGTAGTTCTTGCCGAAGTAGTCTTCGCGCCTCTGGAGCTCCGCGCTGTTTCCGCTGTCGAGACCCTGGCGGATGTCAACGCCCAGCATGTCCGCAACGCCCGAGACGCCGCCAAGCCGTGCGAGCTCCTCGGCCTGGCGCTCGTGTGGAGTCTCCACAAGGCGAACCAAGTCGCCCGTGACCAACCGAAAAGCCATCAGTGTCGAGTTGTTTGGAGCGTGGGGGTTTGGTCTCTCCGTGCCGCGAGCTGAGCTGCTGTGTGTGAGAGCTCGTGAATTGGATTGTGAGTCACTCGACAAGCCACACTCGATCGACGAAGAGCGCTTTTCTCCTCACAGCCGCCCTATCCGATCGAGAGACTCTCGCTCAGCGAGTCGCCACGAGAGGAGCGTCGATGGTGACACTGCTCCAAAGCTACCCAGCAGTACCGTGTGTACCCTACGGAGCTGCAGATCAGACCTGTGAGAGAGCAAAAGGCGCGTTGCAGATGGGGTCTCGCGTGGAGAGAACGTGCGGGCCCCAAGTTTAACCAATAGCTGTTGACTCAACCTCAACGACTGGTCGATTGATTAAAGACTATGAACCCATCGGTCTAGCCATCTGGTGGGCACAAAGAGTCGACGCCAGTTTAGTCTCTTGTTGAACATCACCCTGCGTTCGACATGTCGCGTGGGGGGAGATTCCATAGATCTTGACTTTTGTGAGGAAGTTGGCCCCACGTCCTACCGACAGCTGTTGGAAAAGGCCGACTTGCGGGAGAATGAGGGGTTTTGCTGATTGCCGATGGTTGTCGACTTTCTAGAGTGAACCCAGTTCTTTTCCCTTCGATACGACATCATCCATTGCGACAACGCGCAACTCGTTCGTTCAGAACTGTAGATGAGTTCGGACTCGAATTTCGACTCTAAGTGCCTCTCCACTGGAGTCTTGGTCCAGCAGCTATACGTATCAATATTACATGTGTAGACAAGAGATCGACGCAACCACCCGAAAGTTTCGCGAAACCGAGGTGATAGCGCGCTGAGTGACTCAGTCTGAGTCTGACTTGCCAAGAAATAGACTCGACAGCGTGGTTGTATTAGCCTGGTAATACAGCACCAGGAATGCCAGTGCCAAGGAGACAGTAGCGATATAGTAGCACATAGAATTGACTGGTGTTGGATGGGCTAACGTATGAAGAGAAGAACTCTTTCCTCGTCTGAGAGAAAGGGGTGTGCTAGTTTAACTTTTGAACTGTGCACAACCTGAGGTTGCAGAGAGAAAGGGGGAGAACAAGCAACAAGAAAGGAAAGGGAACACCACCAAGTTATCATCTTCGCAGGCATCGAAGTCAGCGTAAGCACTGTACAGTGCAAAACGGTGCCACGCGTACCTCAATCCTGAACATCGAATGGCGTCCCTGTCGAATGACGCCCACTATTTCAGTGGTAGGGTTTGCATTAGAGTCAGGCCGCCTCTGTAACCACGCTGTCAGCATTATTGCCGACACATCAGCCGATCAACCGCAGTCTGTTTTATGTGCGTCTACCAGATCACGCAACGCTTCTCCGGGTTCATTGGCGTACCAACCGGGCACTGGAAGGCCTCGGCGAACTTGGCAAAGTTGATGGCCGGGCCGTTCACACGCCAGTGGCCCGGCGAGTGCGGGTCGGTCTGGCGCAGCACCTCGCTGTAGCCAGCCGAGCGCTTTTCGCACCACTGCTGCGCGAACGACAAGAAGAACGTGCGGTCGTCCTCCTGCTGCGTCTTGCCCATCACGTAGCCCGTGCTGTTCTTGAACACCTGGTACGCCTGGTACGAGAGGTGGATACCGCCGTTGTCGGCAATGTTCTCGCCTAAGGTCAGGTTGCCGTTCACATTGCCCAGCAGCTGGTCCTCCGAAACGACCGGGAACGTCGAGTACTGCACGGCGAGGCACTGCGCGCGCTTCTCAAACTCAGCCGAGACGCTCGGCGACCACCACTTACGCAGCGTGCCGTTGGCGTCGTAGTTGCGCCCCTGGTCGTCAAAGCCATGCGACAGCTCGTGGCCCATGACCATGCCGATACGAGCATAGTTGGCCGCAGGCGGGTAAGACTTGGCGCTGTAGAACGGTGGCTGCAAGATCGCCGCCGGGAACACCATCTTGTTCGCGCTCGGGTCGTAGTAGGCGTTCACCGTCGAGGCAAACATGTCCCAGCTCTGGCGATCCACTGGCTTGCCGATGCCGCTGATCGAGGAGCCGGCAGCGAGCTGCTTGAGCTGCAGCACGTTCTCAAAGTACTTGTCGTTCTTGATCGTGAACGGCAGCTTGGAGACCGAGTCCGGACCACCGATGTAGTTGCGCACCTGCTGGAGCTTCTCACGTGCGGCCGCCAGCGTGACCTTGTCGAGCCAGTCCTCTTGGGAGAGAAGGCGGTTCATCGAGTCCTCAATCTGGTCAACGAGCTGTTGCGCCGACGCCTTCGCCTCCGGACCGAACACGTTGAGCATGTAGTACTCGCCGATCTGAGCGCCAAGGTACGTGGTCGTCGTGTCCACACAGTACTGAACGCGCGGCGCGAGTGAGCCCGAGCCGCGTACAGCACCGTGGAAGTCGTGGCTCACACGGCGAAAGTACTCGCCGAGCACATCACCGAAGGAATCAATCACGTGGAAGCTGAGGTAGTTCTTCAAGTGGTCAAGCTTGATGCTGCTAAGAAGAGCGTTCTGTGCGTCGAAAAAGCGAGGCGTCGCGACAACGGCTGGCACGTCCGCGATCGGCTCCTGTTTCTCAATGCCGGCCAAGTAGGCCGACAGGTACGGAAACTGGCGACGGATCTGAGCGAGGGTGAACGGTGTGTTCGTGGCCCATGGGTCACGCAGCTCGGCGTTTGTCAACGAGATCTTGGCGAACGCGGTCTCCGTGTTGAGAATGTTAGCGGCGAACCCACTAGCGTTCTGCTTGCTCAGATCGCCCACCGCGAGCAAATCCTCGACGTACTTGAGGTAGAGCACAGAGTACTTTTCCAGCTTGGCCTTCTCCAAGTAGTACTCACGCGATGGTAGAGTCAGTCCGCCCTGGGAAAGCGTAAGAACGTCAGTCTCAGGCTTGGCAGGATCAGCTTGGACACTGAGCTCGAAAAACGAGCTGATGCCGAGTTCCTGGTCTAGCTCGCCAGCGTAGGACAGCAGTTCGAACGTTGAGTTCTGCGTGGCGATGCTTCGCAGGATGTCAGCAACAAAGGCCAAGCTCTGTTTGTCGACATCCGCGGACGCGTTCAAACAGGATTCGTAGAACTCGGTGATCACAGGCGGCTTGGAGTCAAAGATCGCCTTGATGATCTTCTTGTTGTCCTCCCTGACCGCGTAGAACGACGCATCGATGGACGCACCATCCGACGGCAGCTCGTGGGTGGCGAGCCAGTTGCCGCAGGCGTACTCGTAGAAGTCCTCACACGGGTCAGCACTCGCGTTGATAAACGAATTGACCGAGTCGTAGAAGGCCTTGTACTGGTCGTCCGTGCCCACAGTTGCAGGCAACACATCGTCCTGCTTACGCATACTGATCTGCGCGTCCTTGATGATGCTCGACGGTCGCGGCGCGTGCCATTCCTTGCTCACGAGCGCGCCAGTGCAAAGCACCGCTCCGACGACGCCGAACCACTTACGGGACTTGGGGCGAACGAGCTCGTTGCGCGGCGTCGCCTGGGCCTGGAGGTTGTCGGTGCCGTACAGAAGGCGCGTGGATTCGCCCATGCGCTTGACCATCCTGTTTGAGGGTGGAAGGGGGAGGTTCACGGAGATACGGGAATGGTAACGAATTGCGGCGGAGCTCCTCAGGTCTGCTCCTGTGCTTTGACGTGGATCTCCACGAGGGAGTCCACCAGATGGCGTCGCAGAATGATGGTAGCGAAGTGGATCGACAGTGAGCTTGGAATAGGCTGTAGACTAATTGGTGGATATACTGGTAGTTGGTGCTCTCATTGGTTGATTCAATTTTCAGTGGTGTGGTCCACACTTTAAATATGATCACACCAGCGTATTCAGATGAGTAGACGAACTGCAAGTGACAGATTTTCCACCAATAAACCTGTACCACCGAAAGTCCAGTAATTTTGGAGTTGGCCTTGCGGTAGTGTATTGACCTGACCGTCTATGGAAATCCACTTGGTTTATCCTCAACGCATCAATTGAGCATCGCAAAGTGTTGCTTACCCCTGGTGTTGAAAGTTCGCAGAAGCCTCGCGAAGCTACGAGCAATGATGGCTTCCCCAGCCCCAGACGAGTGTCAAACTCTGTGGCAGAATACCATTGAACTTGAAGCTCGTCACAAAATGGCCAATGACATGTTCCCAGCAGTACACCCAATTGATGGCTGTATGGTTTGATAGAGGCAGAAATAGCTAGGTTTGACCAAAATTCGTGGTGGAGGTCAGGACTACGTATGAAATATCACAGGTCCTCCAGGCATCTACAAACTAAATTTGCCGTCCAATCATCGCTCTGTTTTCGCTCTATGAACCAAATCGATTTTAAATCAGTGTATTTGAGAGATTTTGTGACAACAAGTACTGATCTAGGATGTTGAAGCTTTGATGCCCGTGTTTCTTTCATGTCCATCATCCAAGCAATCGTCGACATTCCCAGGACGACAAGAAAGAAACCCATCGTTTACCAAGCTCATTCCAGTATCTTCCGGCTTCCCCTCACTCACCACATCACCGTTCCTCTGTAATGCTTCGCATCGTCGTCCGTCTGCCTGCGCGTCGAGCTGTGCGTCGCGCCTCGTCGCTCGCGGACCAGCAGCTTCGCCAGCGTCAGCGCGCCGCTGACAGCTCGCTCACCAACAAGTTCAACCTCGCGTCGCTCAATGGCGGCAAGAACCCATTTGAGCCAGCGAGTGGACGGCTACTGCGGCAGCCGACCAAGAAGCACAAGTCTGAGTCAGATATGCGCGACGTGTACTCGCTCGACTACCTCATGGGCAAGAAGCCTAGCACAAAGACCCCAGCCAGCAAGGCGAAGGACCCCTTTGATGTTGCCAGCGCCAAGTTGATGTAGCGATGTTTTTGCATGTAAACCTCTATTCCAAAATGACAGCCTTTTTTATTAGTTCTCAGTGCCGCTCATAGTTGATCATGAGGTTAGAGATTGGTGACGTGGTTGATCGAGTCCTGAAGACTGCAAGGGTATGCCGTTGGCTCTGCCTCGAAATCCTATTCCATATTGAGGACCTTTATGAGCCACGGTAGGGAATCACAATTAATTTATATTCCAGAACTCACCTCGATCTCGTCGATGCGGGCAGAAATGGAGTCGAGATCCATGTCGCCTGGCTGGAAGACGATACCGCGGGTGCGCTGCCAGCGCACTTGCGAGACCCAGCCGCCGGCGACTTCGTACACATTCCCGTTGCGCGTGCAGTTCTCATGGCAGAGGTATGCCACGAAGGGCGACACGAGCTCCGGCTTGAGCTTCTGGAAGAGCTCGTTGTCGACAATCCCGTCGGTCATTTGGGACGCGCCGAGCGGCGCCACGACATTGGAGAGAATATTCTTCTTCGCACCTTCTTTGCTGGTCGTGAACGTGAAGCCAACAATGCCCAGTTTGGCGGCCGAGTAATTGGCCTGGCCAAAGTTGCCATACAGACCAGAGGCCGAGGCCACGTTAACGATACGACCAAACTCCTGTTCACGCATCTGCGGCCACGCAGCTTTGGTCACACTATCACCACAGAAAGGTAAGATCCTGGAACAAAGCATCATTTTGTTCTACATAATCTTACCTCATGGTTCCTTCCAAATGCACGCGGTACACTTCGTCCCATTGCTGCTTGGTCATCCGCGCAAACGACGCGTCTCGTACAATTCCTTGGATAGATAGACTCGCCATGTCAGCAACACAACAATTCACCGCACAAAACCACACAGCGAATTTTCGCACCAGCATTGTTGATGATGATGTCCACACGACCCCCTGGGTTCAAGCACATATTCGTGGTGTCTCATGGTCAGATCCGCTTCAATTCCATCCATCAGCACCGAACATTTCGCACACTTCTTGATGGCTGCGTCTACGACTTTGTCGCCATCGACCACACTGTCGTGGTTCGATGCCGCTTCCCCTGGCAGTGCGCCAGCGACCTGATCTGCGGCGAATAATGTCTTCTGAGTCGTCGGGCATGTCGTCTTGGCCGGATCATTTACCAGCACTTTGGCGCCAAGCGCGCTCAGGTACTCGGCGTACGCACGGCCGAGTCCATTGCCAGCGCCCGTCACAATCGCCACTGCGGCAGCGAACTAATTCGCTTAGAATGTTCTACAACCCAGCGTCCCGAAACTGCAATCTGTACTTGCACATACCGCGGTTGTCGAAGCGAAGTCGCGGCGGCATCTTTTCGCTTTTGGTATTGTTGTCTCCATGTTGCCATCACAGGAAGGTTCAATGGATGTCGCACGTAAATTCAAATAATTACAGAAATCTGCAGCTACTCTCCTGCAACCTACGCATCAGAACTCGATTCAAGTGGTCGTTGAAGGGCCAATTGCTGCTGGTCGGACAGCTACCAGCAGCGATGGAGATCTACGAGTGCGAGGACGCTGTCCAGCGCGCGCTAACGCGGCCGCGACCACGCCACATCGTCAATATCATCAACGAGGTGCGCACCGCTGCCCAGTCGTGCAGCTGCGGCTTTTAACGAGCCAATATTGACCAACTGCCGTCGATTGTGGATTTTCTCAGCATTTGGAGCAGAAGGCCAAAGAAGAACTGGCCGCGCAGACGCTCACCAGTAGCGCTACAGCGACTTCACGTGTGAAGGCCAGACCAATAGACTTTGTTTGTATAGACTGCCGTGAAGATGGTACGCTGTCGAGCGCGACCCAGGGTATCTCTTTCTCTAGTGGGAGGGACGCTCACCACGCACATTCCTGTGCAGGTCCGGAAGGCCGCGCGCGCGCATTTTTCTCGGCGCCGCCGCCGACAATCGTGTTCTGTGCCAACCGCCTCCACTCGGCCAAGGAAGTGGAGGAAACTATGGTTCACGAGCTCATTCACGCCTACGACGTATGTGGGGAGATTGGCTGCAGTGCCTGCGAGTAGTATTTACGGAGACTAAGGATTTGTTGCGTGATTGTAGTTCACCGTGCGCAAAATGGACATCACCAAACCTGACATATTAGCGTGCAGGTAGGTTATGTCTGTTGAAGCTATCGATGTATCTGCTGCTCACGGGGCCTCTTGCAACCTCTCGGCAGCGAAATCCGCTCGGCCCGCGAGTCTGAGTGCTTCAACAAAGCGCAGATACTGGCGACGCTCATGCCCGACGTTGATTTCTTCCAGAGTAGCAAAGTGTGGCTCCACAAGAGATGTGTGCGCGAGCATGCCGTTCGATCCACTCGCGTGCGTTGAGCTCGACCGCTTGTCGACAGTAGATTCTCGTGACGACGGCTGACGTTCTAATTTTCTCACTGCTGTGCACGCGTAGTCAATGTTTCCTGATGAAGCGCGAGACCAAGTGGAAAAAATGTTTGAAACATGCTATGCAGATCAGAGCCCGTTCTCCACATGAATGTGAAAAAGGTGTTCAAACATGGCAGAAGAGGATACCTTATTGCTTTCTCTGTGGGTGTTCCGCGCGGGGTGAGAGAAAATACTTGCTGGTGAGGGATACTTCACATGTTCAACTCAATCGCTCAGCACCATTTTTTTAACAATTATTTTTGTTAAACTGCAGTTGGAGGGATAGATCACAATAAATTCTGACTGATGACACATGAATCAGTACGCCAGAGTGCACCGGTGCGTCTCTTCACCGAAAGGACGCCGGAAAAAATATGAGTGCACTGCCAATGGCATCATCCAATATGGCAAGCTCGCACCAACCAAGCGATGCGCAAGCTAGTGGGCCCGACATGAAGGACCCCAAAGTGCGAGCCAATCTCTACATGCAGTCGCACGGCGTCAAGGAGTTATTTGAAGGCCTCGGCACGCTACTGTTGTTCCATCGTCCGGAGGACCCGCGAGATTTCATCGCGCACCACCTTGCCGAGCTGCAGCGAGCCAAGCAGAACCAGACCCATGTATGAAAGGATACGCGTGCAACGTTTGTGCTGGAATCCTACATGGCTGGCTTTGCTGTGGTTTGACCGAGGTGGACAAATGTGTAGATCCCATATTTCGAAGAGCACGATCTGGACGCAATGTTCGCTGCTTTCGACGTGAACGACCGAGGATACATCACACCTCAGCAATACGACCAAGGCGAGATGGGTTTGAGAAGTACTATGTCGGAGAAAATTCTGCCACTAACACTTGCGCCCCGAACTGTTTCATAGCGCTTCGAAGCCTGGGGATCGAGCAGCGATCGCTTCGGCTGCCCGAGTCGATCTCCCAGATCAACCAGAGTCTGTTTATTCGAAGCATGTACGACTCGCACCCAGGATCAAGTACGCGTACGTTCCGCTGACAAAAAGATTCCATGTACCGCAGGACCCAGGAGCTCAAGAACGCATCGGCTTCCCTGATGTGAACATGCTGAGGTGTACATTTCTCCAATAAATAAAATATAAGTGTTCAAGCGAAAGTGATCATAATTCGAGGTAGCATGGACAAGGAACGAAAGATCGCGTGAGAGAGACTTGCGCTTCGTTTCGACGCATGTCGAGTCGCTGAAGCTTGGGGCAGAATTTGAGCACACACTCGGAGGTGAACACATTCCACAGCGCAAGCATCCCCGCGTTCCGGATCCTGTTCTGTCGAATGTCGATGGTTCGAAGCAGTTTGAGCGTGCCGCGTAGCATCGCGTGGGCGAGAGCTTTGCTGCCTTCGTCGCCTATCAGGTTGCCTTGCAGTATGAGTTCGTGCAGCTCCGGAAGGCCGCCCCGATCGAGGGCTTCGAGGAGGTGGGCCATCCCATTCGCATCGATGCTATTGAATCGCAAGTCGAGTACTTGCAGTTGACCACAGGCGCCTCGGACGAAGCAGTCAGCCAGTGCCACGACTGATGAGTGCTTGATATGGTTCCAGCCAAGGTGGATGCTCTTGACGCGCGGACACGCCCCCGTGAGAAGAGATCGAGCCAACTCGACGCCGCCCGGATCGCCGATCGTCTCGCCTTTGATTTTGTCCACGTGCTTGAAACGCTTCATATTTACAGTGAAAAACAGCCGCTTCGACGTCGTCGTCGACAGTCCGCGTGTTGGCAGTGGTGGTGCAGTGTCAAGTGGGGTGGTGTTCAGCCGCAAGATGAGTAGGCTCGACGTCTCATCTTGGTCGTCTTTTGCTAAGGTTGCAGATGGGTTGATTGCTGGTAGTAAACCAGCGCGGCGTCCAAGCTCGTCTGCGATAGCAATGTTCTCTTTCAGCTCTTTTCGAACGTGTTGCTGAATCGCTTCGTCGTGGTCCAATGCATCAGTTAACAGCTGCTTCTGCACCTGTTCCACCTCAACACGCCGACATTCTTCCACCTTGTCGGCTGCCACTTTGCTCGTCATGCGGTCTTCTCTCTGGAACGTGGAGATCACCTGTGCGCGCTTCTCACTCTTGACCACGTCCAGCTCATACTGATGCAAAGTCTGCCTGAACACTCGTTCTTTCTGGGCTGTCACGCGTTGCTGCGTCTTCCTTCTTTGCCTCCTCTCTCGCTCCGCCCGTTTTTCTTCTTCGGCCCACTCCTGCCGGCGTCGAGCATCCTCTGCTGCTACGCGATACGCTTCGTGTTCTCTCTTCCACTTCTCTTCTTCCTTCCACTCGAGCAACGGATCTCGTCGTTCATCCATCCATCGCTGCTGCCTGGTCTTCAGGCGTTGCTTGAGTCGCTCGACCGGCCCTAGTCTTGCTTCTTCTTCCTCATCCTCTTCACTGTCGTCTTGACTGTCTTCACCATGGTCGTCGCTGTCGTCTTCGCTGGCTTGACGAGACGGTCTTGCCACGCCATCTCCAGCACCTGGATGGTCTGGATCGCCATGAGCGACGCCGTAGGTTGCATTGGCATGGTCATTTTGCGGCGGCACCAGTGGATCAATCTCCGGTAGGCAATGTGTTGGCATGTGGCTCTGGCTTCCGTTGCGAGAAATTCGCCATTCACTCACACCCTGTCCTGGTCAGACCTAGCACAGCATCAGACGAGAGGCACGCACGAGCCAGTGGTGGTAGCGTGGGGTGTACTTAGCGCAGAGTCTACAAGACGCCGAAGACTGTACCATCAAGCCATTAGGCTGCTGGTGAACTGGATACAACCGTCATATTTGGCAGGCGCAATGGAAAGATGGAGGTAGAACTCACACAAGATCAGATCAAAGATACTTCGTAGCCATCTTTCCTTCCAGAAAGTGGTTACTAGGCATTTGTGAAGACAGAAACCGGTGTAATATGATCAAGTTGAAAGTTTGTTCAGGTACAACTCCACCTTTTTTGATATTTTCCTTGCTTCGGTTCAACTTCAACTATTTCTGGAGACCTTGATCCGGTCGAAAATACATTCACAGTTCGCACCCATCTCAAACACATGTGTAGCTTGGATCGCTGGCCTCTATCGCTTCGCATCCCACCGGAAGCGACCATTCGGAAATCCGACACCAAGTGACCAAGACTCCGCACCAAGCGCTTACGATGCCTGTCTCCGACAACGTCCCGGTCGCAATCCGCGTGGCCACGGTGGTGCTGTCCATCCTCGCCTTCGCGACCGGTGGTGCCGGCCACTTCAAGTCATGTCAGCTCGGCACGACCCACTACGACTCGTACCACCAGATCAACTTTGTGATCACGCTCGGCGTGATTATCTGCGTTGCGATGACGTTGCGGATCGTGCTTTTCGACTACAAGAAGCGCCGCCTGCCGGCCATGCGCGTGCAGGTCGCATTCGACGCCCTGTGGCTCGTGCTCAGCTTCATCGCGGCGGTCGCGGCCGCACTTTCGCCGATTGCGAACGACGTGTGCGCTGGCGGGAATGACATGAAGATCTTCGTCGAGGAAGTGTGCGAGTTCAGCTGCTCAAATGTCGTGGCGTCGATCGTCTTGATGTTCACCGTGTTCGTCTGCTCCCTCGCGCAGCTCCTCTTCACCACTCGCGTTATCCACACGGGCGACAACGCGCCCCCGGCCGAGGACTTCACGTTCGACGAGACCACGGGCACGCCGCGCGCGCAGAAGATCAACAGGGCCCAGAGCCCTGCTAGCACCGATGTCGGCGAGGTGTGAGCCAAACGTTGCAGCAGCAGTTAAAATAGCGCAAATTCAACCGACATAGCAAATCCCATTCACTTTTGGTCTAAAACGTTATCTGGCCGTGGGAATATGCAACATTGGACGAACTTTGCATCAGACGGTCAACTGCCACATTTCAGTAGCTCGATTAGTTTGAACGGAGACTTCGAGGTGATTGGGCAAGCGAACCCATGGTTCTTCTGAGCCTTACAAACTTCAGATAAGCCGAATCGCACTTAGACGAAGAGAATTTACGACAGTTCTCCCATCAGATAGGTACGAATTAGGGAGACTTTTTGTCGAATTCGTTCCAGGAGTAAGGGAGACCGAACCCTCGGTCTCCCTTCCACAGACAGAGTCGCTCTCCCAGTTCGGTTCGTCCAATGCTTAGGATTTTGGTCTGGTGCTAGTTTTCGCCACCAAAAATGGGTCTAGTATGGATTGCAACTTCCGCTTGACCTCCAACAGTTCCCGCCATGATCGCACGGATCCCGGATCCACCTGCTAAGTTCCTGTAACGTTACCTCGGTACATGCGATCGAAAACATTGTCCAGTCCACGGACGGGCGAGGACGGAAAGCCCAACCCCTCCAACGCCACAGACTTCCCCTCGTTTCCTGAAGCCAGATGGGGAGCATCAATAGGAAATGTGGCCTTAACTCAAGACTCCTGCGGCCATTGCCTTCAAGGATCACAATTTTGTGCCTGTGGGTGGGGTGACGAGTTGTCGCAGCAACGCCACGACGAACAGCGCCACTCACCTTTGTTAGGCACCCCAACAGAGCCCTCTTAGGCTTGAGCAGGAAAAGGAGAAGCGGCTGGTAGAGTTCAAAGAAGCTCTGCTGTTGGCAAGCTCTAGGGCGTTCGACTCACTGTGAGTCGGTGAGTCTCACAGTGTCAAGTTGACACTGTCAACGCATCTGTGTATGTACAGTACGATAATAGTGCCCTTCCAGTTGTGGCTAGCTCTGGCAACTGTTCTCCTACTCCAGCCTGCAACGCGATCGCTGGCCAATAACCAATTGCTACAATTTCCTTCGCAGCTCGCCATGAATCGTTTCGTCGCCACCATATGCTGCTGGCAACCAGGCAATTAGGACCAGGGTTATCTCATTTAACTCAATCCGCTGCGCCGAATTCGGCCCCCAAACCTTGACTCGATCTGGACGAAAGCGGGTAGGGTTTTCGACCAATTCCGGTCATCATCCCCTTCTGCCTGCGCGTCCGCTGCCCATGTCACGTGGTCAGATGCAAAGCCTGGTCGCCAGCGCAACGCGGAGAAAGCTTCCTTGTCTCCCAAGCGGCGAAGCACCATCCAACCGCACCAAGGAAGAAGCGAAACCGCGCCCCAGTCGGGTCTAACGAGTGTCTTCCATCTCTCTACCCGGCTCGGAGCGAGTGTCTCCCATCCCTCTTCCGGGGTCTAAATCAAACGGTGGTGAATGGCTCCATGGGCGACTACGGCAAGCAGAGTTGGAGCTTTATCTCGGAAAACTCGTTTACGTCGCGGTCCGACATCCCGATCGGTGTGGCCTCGCGCGAAACCATGGAGGACGCCGCCGGCCACGTGGACCTCGCGACCGACATGATGCTCTTCCGCGAGCACATGCTCTCCAAGGAGAAGGAGCCGGCCAAGCCGGCGCTCACGAGCCACCAGTCCGCGCGCGAGCCACGCAGCGCGTCCACGCCGCGCCGGAAGCTGACGGTGACGTTCAAAGAGGAGCGGGAGAGTATCCCGGTCGTGTGTCGGCCCAGCAGCGTGCCGTCGCCGTCGATCATGCTGCTGGAAGAGCCCCCGTATCAGCAGCGGCCGCGCGACCGGTCGAACACGCCGCAGAATTTTTTTAACCACACGCTGTACGGCAGTCTACGCAGCGGCGAGTCGGTGGATCCGTTTTCGAGAGAGTACCTCGGGCTCGCGTTCACGGCCGTGGCCGCCGGGTTCATGGTGCCGTTCCTCGAATCGTGCTTTTTGCCGTTATTGTCCGTGTATTTAAACTTCAGCGACCAGCAGCGCCACGCCGCCGAGCGGTTCCTCATGCTTCCAGGCGTCGTCAGCTTCTTCATCGGGCTGATATCCGACTTTTACCCGCTCTGGAATTTCCACCGCAAGTCGTTCATGCTGCTCGGGTCGGTCTTCGCGTACCTCAACCTCATGGCGCTCGTGGTGCTCACCATGGTCGACGATGGGACCGAACTGACGAGCACCAATGGACGCACATTGGGCGGCGGCGTTATCTACGTGTTGCTCATGATGGGCACGAGTCTCGGCGTGACCACAGCCGCGGTCACGGCGCTGACGTTCATCGTCGAGCTGTCCCAGCGAGAAGGCATCCACGACCGAGGATCGGTGATGATGAAGTACTTGATCACGCGGGAAGCCTCCAAGGTTGCGTCGATGGTGGTCACCTCTCAAGTGATGGATTTTGATCCCATCACAGGGCGGACGAGGAGCGTGATTTCGCTCAAAGTCGTGATCCTCATCATGGCTCTGGTCGTGCTGATACCCATCCCTGCCGTGCTTTTCCGATTGAAAGAAGAGAAGCGAGAAATCAAGGTGGACTCGACAGATCGATCGTCGCTCGCGCATCAACTGTGGAATATTCTGCAGCAGCAAGCTGTGTGGCGGATCATTCTCTTCATCTGCGCCTCATTCTTCCTTCTCTTCTTCGACTTTGAGAACTCCACGCAAGCCCTTCAGTTCTGGGCTAACGTGACTCCAGACACGGAGCGACTCGGCGAAATCCCACTGCAGTGCGTGATCGTGCTGGCCATGTGGGGGTACCGTGCCAAGCTTCTCAACTACAGCTGGGTTCGTGTGAGCGTGATCAGTATCATGGTGGCCGTCGTGGCGACGATCGTGGCGTCAACTCCTGTAATCTTCGACTCAATGCGGTCCACATGGTACTACCTATTAATGCTCTCGCTCAGTGGAATCAGTCGCGGCATTCTCATCGTGGTGACGACCCTGCCGCTCATCGAAATCACCGAGACCGGAATCGAGGGAGCAACGATAGGCCTCGTGTCTTCGTACGACGTCTTGATTCGGTCGGTGGTCGCGACGTTTTCGGAAGCGATCAGCAGATCCAGCTCGTCGCTTGAGCGAGACTTTAGCGTGCAAGTCCTCGCGCTTAACGGGACGCGAACACGATGGCAGGTGTTCGCGTTCACGCTTGGCAAGTGCGGCATCAACCTGGTGGCGCTATTTCCAAGCATGTATTTATTACCGCGGCAAAAACTTGACGCGCAGCAGATGCGCACGTACGGAGGGTACAATCGCGCCGCGGGCCTCGCCATCCTTGTGCTTTTCGTCGCACTTGTGCTCTATGCTGGCACGGTCAACGTGCTGGCGCTATTGCACAAGTATTGAGACTGTGGTTACCACGACCACAGTACAGTACTGCACTGTGCTGTGCTCCCCAAGACACTGGTAAACCGCGCCGTCGTCCGTGATTATGTTAGTTGGCTATTAGTATTAGCAAAAGATGTGAAATTCTGCGGCTCAACGCCGCAAGACGTGAAAATTGTCAATGGATCCGTGCTTTCGTCGCACCAAAACAAACTCGAGAATCAGTCGGTTGGTCACACATGGGTACATTCCAACTGTGTGTGGCCTGTCACTAAAATGAAGCATTTTCTCTGCCAATACAGAACCAAAAAAATTGAGAGACAAATGGCTGGGCAGGCAACCGCCGATGCGGTGCTCTCAGCGTTGGCAGCGAATCGCGCGTTCGCCGCAGAGCTGCAGCGCTCTCTGGACACGCTAACAGATGAGGAGAAGCAGCTGCAGAGCGCGATCCAGGCGCTGCGGCAGCGGCACGCGATGCGGCGTGCGGAACGCGCGATGGTCGCGCTAGGATGGGACCCGACTGGCTGTTCTGCTCCTTCTCCGGACGGCGACGCACCTTGCACGGACGTGTTTGAGCGCGACGTTGAGAGCCGATATAAGCGCGTGGGGGCGGCGCCGCGGTCATTTATTCGAAAGAAACCGTCGTTTTTCCACTCACCGCCCGAGAAACAGCATAACGGCCCCGGAAAAAAGAAGCGTGACCGCAAGAAGCTCAAAGCCGCGCCTCGGTACCTGCCTCTGATCAACTTGGCTACCCAGTCGGAGCCGCTACCCAATGTAGACGCGTGCGTCTTGCGCCAGCATAGCCACGAGGCGTTCATCGCCACGCCGGCCAAGGTGTTCACCCCACAAGAGCGCGAGATTGTCAAACGCTTTGCGAACGAACACACACCTAATGGCGACTTTACGAAAGAGATCCCGCTTGAGACGTGGAACCAAATCGCGCATGTGGCGAAGCCACCAATCCACCGCACGGGTTTTGCGTGTAAATTGTGGTGGGAGATCCACGAGAACCCGACACTACGGCTTTGTGCCTGGACCAAAGAAGAGGACCTCGTGCTCCAAGACCTCGCGTCGGGCGCGACTGACCCGAGCCTCGTCAACAACTGGGCGGCGATCGCTAAGAGAATGCCAATCTCGGGGCGCCCACCAGTGCACTGTCTCACGAGGTACATGACCAAGTTGTGTCCATCGAACTTGAACGACAAGTTTACACCCGAAGAAGACGAGATGCTTCGCCGTGCTGTGGAGGTTTTTGGCGAGAAATGGACGATCATCGCGGATCTTATGGACGGTCGCATTGCAGAGCAGCTGAGACATCGATGGCAGCTCTCGCTGAGTCCACACGTCAAACTGGGCAAGTTTTCGGTTATGGAAGACCGCCGCCTGCTGCTGGCGCTGTACGCGTATTACGATCGCACCGGTGAGCAATTCAACCGCGACTCGGTGCAGTGGCACCAGATTTGCCACCATCTGCCTGGCCGTCCGCCTCCGCCGATTCGCGACCGCTTCTTGATGTCGATCAATCCTGATGTTACGTTTCGAGTCTGGACGAAAGACGAAGACTCGATCATTCGCTCGAGAGTGGAGATGTACGGCTTCAACTCGGCTGGCTTATGGCCACGCATTGCTGGTGAACTTGGCAATCGCACTGACAACCAGGTCGCACGCCGGGCACGAACACTACTTCCAAACGAGTTCAAGAATTTTCGAGAAAACAAACTGAAAATTGGGCAGCGAACGACGCTTCCAACAATTTTTCAGCGCACAGTCAACGGGCGACGCGATCACCGAGTGGGTTCATCCAATGAAAAGCGAAGTAGCTACAATGGGGAAGCACAGCCGTTTGGCCCGCAGGGTGGGGATCTAGTAGACGAAGTGGTTCTATGACCACAAGGTGTTGAAGGAACTCAACAACAAAAATAGGACGCGTGTCGCAAGGAGTTGAACTGGGGGGGGGGGTCTCAAAAATACCTCACTCAGTTCTCGAGCAAACGTTGCCGGCGCTCCACTCACCTTCCACGACAGAGTCACCATTTGTTGTTCTTCCAGCTCTTTGTAGGATCTAAATCTCTAAACTATCACGGCATATGCGATGGACTCGCTCGCAATCAGCGCTGTGACCGTCAAGCGCGACACGATTTCGTCGCGAGGCGGAGGCTCTCGCTCCGGATCGGGGGCACGTCTGTTGGGAAACTCACAGTACCGAATGGACGAGGCTATGGTTCGAGATGGGAGCGACAACCCCAAGCCGGTTGTCTCCAAGCTCAAGCCCACACGGTGCTACCGCCCGAAGGAGTGGACACCAGAAGTGGAAGAAGGTACGGGCAATCCAACACAGGGCCCGAGCGGCGGAAAGAGTGATCTGTATCTGGGTGATGGTTTCTAGCTTTTCGAGTGCAGCAAACTGGGTGGCGCGACGTGAAGGAGTATATGGAGACGTATGGTCCTCCTGACCGCTGGGAGAACGGATTCATTCGCTGTACGCGTGTCAAGAGCAACGGGTATTACACCTACTGGTATGCTATTGTACTGTTGTGTCCAATCGTTCGTAAAGTCACAAATTTGACGAGTTTTGGCCATGTGTGTAGGCGAACGCATCGCGAGTGCGATGATAAATACCTTCACTCAGTCAAGGTATTCGAGTACGCATAGTGGTGGTCTAGCCCCCATCATGCCGAATTATTATGGTTTATCTCCACAAATATTTTGTCACCCGAAAATGCCACGACACACGCGGCTGAGCCAGGACCCACTGTCAATCTCGCCTTATCAGCATAAGCAACACACTGATCACTACTGCAGCCAGCAAAATCAACAGTGGCGTTGTCCACGCAGACGCAGAGCTGAGCGGCCCACCTGCGGATGATGACGATGGCACAGCATCGGTGGAGTCCTGCTTGTCAGCAGTTGAAGCGTCCCTCTCGTCATCGCTTGACTTCGGCTCCAGCAAGCGGCCGCCCCACGTCTCTTTTTCCTTTGCTCGAGCGTCTGCGGTTTTCTCCGCGAGCGTCTGGAGAGCCTACATTGTGCCGCAACACTACTATTTAACCACTGATGCTGTTGCGCAAATGACCACCAATGACTATGCTCACCTCTCGAATGTTCTTGTCATTGGGCTGAATCTGGGCAGCGAGCTTGAGCTTCTTCCGCGCTAGATCCAAGTTCCCAAGTAGCAGATGCGCTTTACCTGCGCGGTACAACGCCTTGGGGTTCTTCGCGTCGATCACCAGCGCCAAGTCTGCATGCTCGACAACTTTGGCGAGGTCTTGTACGGCGTCACCCAGATGGCACATGGCCAGGTTCAAGTACACGGGCAGCCGCACTTCGTTGACGGCATCGCGGTGCTTGTCCATGAACTCGAAGTGCCACGTGCCTTCGTCAAAGTCGATGTGGAAGAGCGCGCGCTCGTACCATTGAATGGCCGCCGCCACTTTCTTGAGCTTGAACTGCGCGGACCCGCGGTCGCGACACAGCGCGGCGCGCTCCACGCGGGTCTCAAAGATGCAGGAGCGATCCTAATGTCGAATTCCAACAACTGTTTAGTCACTTCCACGTGAAGACGGTGGATGTCTCCCGGTTAATGCTCACGTCGTGCAGTAGGAGCCGCTCGAGCTTCTCCTCTTCGGTCAGTGGTGTCTCCTGTGTCTCTTCGGCTGATTGGTCTGGCGCTGGAGCTGTGGCAGGCGAGCCATAGGCGACTTCCTGCATGAGGTCGGCCATGATGGCAGTGGGTTCTCGAACTGTGCTGTCCAGCATCACTATAGTGTCACCATCATTCCTTAGGTTCGGTTCAACCAGAGGAAGTTTGTGGGCCTCTCTAAGTACGGTTATGATAATGGTGATGGGCAACTTGCAGCCAAAGGGAACAAGAAAGACGCCCACCCACACACTCAAGCTGCAGCGTGCAATCCCCCACTGATCGACGCACTCAGCAGCGTCATGAGCGAGACGACGGCGCTGGCGCTGCCGCTCACGGAGGCGATGCGCAAGTCCACGCGCAAGGCGCACTCACTCTCGGCTAAGTGCGTTCTTCCCAGCTGGTGCCTAGCACCAAAGGAACCCCTGGCACGACTTATTCTAACTCTTGTCTCGTGTACATCCAAATCTTACAGCCTCGTCAACCTTAAGCTCGTGGTTGCACTCACCAACAAGAAGATCTACGGGCACTCGGTGCTCTTGTTCTGTACGTCACATCCTTTCGACATGAGTACATAGCGGTTTGTTGGGTGTTGATGAGAGGATGCTATTTTGGAAGACTTCCTGTACGCGCAGCTGGAGCAATCGCTGCATGCGCTGAGGACGAACCCAAAGCTCAATGGCGTGATTAAGGCAGCAGAGCCGCTCATGCGAGTGCGTTGTAGTGTGTTCGTCTCTTGATGGGCGGTTTTGACGTGTTCTACTGACGTGGGCATGCGTGCTGCCGTGCCTAGGGTGACGCGTTCGTGAAAGACATTGACTTCTACCTCGAGGAAGAATGGCGCAAAAAGTATTCAGCGCCGCCCGCGGTGATCGCGTATGTGAACCGCATCAAG
Source organism: Pythium dissimile (assembly GCA_023336445.1). NCBI lineage: Eukaryota > Oomycota > Peronosporomycetes > Pythiales > Pythiaceae > Pythium > Pythium dissimile. Next base: position 22,782 of record JAADWZ010000086.1, read on the forward strand.
CAAGTCGAGAAGGAGGTTCGAACTTTGCCTTATTTACTCTGGACCGAGACAGTTCTCTTTTTGATTAACTGGGTTACTTCATTTTCTTTATACAGGATCCCATTCTCATGCTCGCGTACACGTACCACTTGTATATGACGCTTCTTGCTGGCGGAAAGGCGATTCAGAAGGTGGTCACGACCACGCTTGGACTCGACACCGAAGTTGGCAACCGCATCTTCGAGTTTGGAGCGAATAGCAATGTACGCTGCAACATCCGTCTTGGCTGAAGCTGCTGCTTTCGATGCCTAACGATTGTTCTATGAAAAGGAACTACGAGCCACATTCAAAGAAGCTGTCAACGCCGTTGAGGTTGACGCCGAGACCAAGGAACGTATTCTGGCCGAATCAGCGCGCATCTTTGAGCTGAACAACAATGTAAGCAAGTCCTTTCTTCGCTGCTGTTCAAGCTCCTAGGGTAGTGACTGAGTCAGCCGTACTCGCGTGGCTGTAGGTCGTGCGTGGCATTGAAGGCATGGGTCGGCAAGCCGCTCTTTGGATCCTCAAGTGGGTCATCATCGCGCAGCTTCTCTACTGGGTACGTTTGTTCTGTCTGTCTCACGTGTACATCATCGGTTAACCTAAGATTGCCACTCCCTCCAGACCTACGTTCTCTTTATCCAAGGCAAGCGCGTCATCTAAAGTGGCCATCGTATCGCATCGCATCCCATCGCACCTCAGGAGTGTGCCCGTTTGATCGCGGTTTCCACCATATCTTCGTGCTTCGTCCATATCTACGCTAGATACGGAACACCTCTGGTAGTGAATACAACTTTGTCAGCAGGATAGATCGCATGTCGAAGGTTTCCCTCCCTTTCTCCCTCACAGTTCAAACAGCCCAGCGACCCGCAGCCAGCAACCAAGCGACAGAACTTGAAATGGTACGTAGCTAGTAAAAGCGGAAACGGCGCCCGCCCACTTGACAGCCCGCTGCTAAGCGCCATCTCCCATACCCCACGTGGTGCGCATGTGCACCTTCATCACCTCTCTTCGCTCTGTCGAATGAGCTGCTTGGCGTCCTCTCTCTCCCACTCAACGCCGTCGAATCTTGAGTTGAAAACGGCAACTCGGTGGAGGAGATCGTGCTCCTTGGCGAGCAGCTGGATGCGCCGAGGACAGGGATGTGGGTGTCCGTGGCGTGGGCGCAGTGAGAGGTGTGCGGGGGGTCTCCGTGAGCTCTGCCAGGTCGAAATCTCTGACGATGCTGTGTGATTGTGAATGAGCAGGAGGGAGGAGACCATCACCAGGTGCCGCAGCCGTACCGCGAGGACTATCCTCCTGTGGGTGACGTCTACAGCCGCGGGCCACCGGGGTCGATGCTTGGCTCGGGCGGATACAATGGACCGCCTCCTGGTGGTGCATACCCGCCTCGTTCGCCGCCGATGCACGAACCCGACTACCGCGGACGTCGGTACAACGAGCCGCCGCCATACGATGGTGGTCGTCCCCCGCACGGAGGCAGCAGCGGTGGGTGGTCGCGTGGTCGTAGCCGTAGCCGCAGTCCTCATGGAGGAGGTGGCTACGGCCGAGGTGGCTACAATCAAGCGCCTCCGCCTCAGTCCCGCGGCGATTGGCAGCACGGCCAGAACGACAGCGGTCCTGTGAACAGCGGTGGACGAGGCGGCGAGCGCAAGGCCGTCCAGAGCATCGAACCTATGGACTCGTACAAGGTGTTCATGATGCGCCAGGACGAGAACTCGACCCCGGAGACGTATCAGCAACGCTATGAGGAATACAAAAAGAAGTATACACAGCGGATCATGCGCGCGTTCTTCGAGGACCACAAGGGCGAAGAATGGCTGCAGGAGCGCTACTCGCCTGCGATTCGTTTCCGTCTAGACCGCCAGAAGCGGGCCCAGAAGATCGTGGAGGCGAAGCTCTTTGTCGAACGTATCGTTGGCGGAACGGCCAAGATCTGTCTTGATGAAGGGAGCGATCTGGCGGGCAACGACTACGACAATGATCTTGAAGACAGCAAGCGAATTCTGTTCGTGCGACGCATCCCGTGCGCTTGTCCAGAGGCCACGCTCAGCGAAGCCATTAAGAAAGCGGTTCGTAATTGTTTGGCATGGGATGAGCGAGGAGCCCGTGACAACTCATAGTTGGTTCTATATAGGGCGTCGACTTTCAGCGCATTTACTTGACTGATCCCGTGAAGAAGAGCGCGATTGAGTTCGACCGATCTGCCTACATCATCTTCGAGACTGCCGACCTCGCTGTCGAGGCTCTCTCAAAGATCCACAACACATTCATTCAGGATGCAGATCTCTTCACACCATTCCGTCTTCAGGTTTCTCAGCACCGATCCAGAACACCGCTCAAGACTCCCTCATATTTGTCTGTACCAGAGCGCCTTGCACTTGACTTTGAGCAGGCGCTTAAGCTGGCGCGTCTGCTTGACAAGGCCTTGTTCTTGAAGGAGAGCGACTTAATGAGCTCTGGTATCGAAGCGCTGTTGGAGAAAGATGTCGTCGCGTCCAACTACTCGTCGGAAAAGCAGAAGCTTGATCTCGTCATCGCATACCTTCGTCGTGTTCATCATTACATTTACTACGCGGCAGTGCAGTGCATTGACATGGGAGATATCATGCATGCGCATCCTGCACTTTTCTGTCGCCCACCACCGACTTCGAAGGACCTGGAGGAAGAGAAGGTCTGTAGCTATAGTTTGTTGTTTACAAGCCGTTCCATTGTGCTGACGTTCGTTTCTGTGTGTAGGCTCGAAAGGAATCTCTTGGCGGAGCTGAAGATGCCACCGAAGCCAAGGGAGGCTGGGCTGCCAACCTTGACGAAAAGGTGCAGGCGTATATTGAAGAACTAACCCCAGAGAATGTTGCGGCCAAACAAGAGAAGGAGAAGGCGTTGGTTGATGAAGTTGAGGCACGAGAGGAGTCGTCGCTCGAGTCTACGTACGCAAACTATGCTGAGAAGGCTGGAGAAGACGGCAAACATCGATGCCGCCTCTGTACGAAGCTCTTCAAGGGGCTTGACTTTGTGAAGAAGCACATTAGGAACAAGCATCCCGAACTTGTCGTCGACAAAGTCGCCGAGGTCGGCGAGAGCTATATGTGGGAGCAGTACCGAGAAGACGCGAACCGGCCTCTTCCGCCCATCGAGACAACGAACACGTTGACAAACCCGGTGCTCGGTGGACGAAGCGGCCCAGGATTTCAAGGTCGTGGTGGTCAAGGCCGCTCGTATGCCGGAGGACCCGGAAACCGCGGCTACCCACGTGATGGGCCCGGTTACAGAGGATACGGACCACCGCGCGACTCCCGTCCGCGTCGGGGATCATTTGGTGACAACCGAGGTCGTTCACCACCACGTTACAACAACCGCCCACCTGAAGGCGACCTCCCCGTCGATCCACGTCAAGTGACCAAGTCCTACCAGGACCTCGACAACCTGCAAGACACCAAGGTAGAACTCAGCTTCGATGCTCTCGACAGTTTGCCGCCACCGAAGAAGAAGACAAAAATATGAGTGATGCCGCGCCAGAGGGTCACATGCGAAATACACTTTGAGGCGGATGTTGCGTCGTGCATGCATTTAAAATCCGTAGCAGTTGACCACAATGTTGAGGATGTTGGCCTCGCAGGGATATCCAGGGATTCACAAAAAACTACTCTTCATCGTGTTTTCTATGCAAAGCAGAATCTGTTGTCAAGTCGCCGTGGATGACAAGTGTTGCCGCAGTAAACTGGCGGCTAATCGTTTTCATGACGGAGACGCCTTTGCGGTACACGAGTTGGTTTTCGACTTCTTCTTCCAGCTCCTCACGAATCGAATTGACTTTGAATCTGAAGAATCCGGTCAATTCTCTCAGTGGCTGGGCGATTGGATCTTCCGTTGGGGTCTCCCATGCATCCACGTTTTCTATACAAATGTTCATCGCGGCGCACAACACGCGCGCGTCGTTTTGCGTCCCCAAATCCATCCATTCGGCGATCTCGGTCAGCGCAAAGCGGTCGATTTTGCCGAACGCTTTGTTCATCGTCTGGAGCGTCGCGGTCCACACGACGGGGAGATGACGAAGCACGAGACAATGCTGCAGCATTGGCAGCTGGCGGTTGATCTTGTTCAACGTGTAGAAGTCGCCCGTGTGGAACGCGACAAAGAGGGCGATCACGCGCTGGACCACGCCACGTCGTCGTTGCTGCGCTGGAACTTTGAGCAACAGCAAGCTGGTAAAAACATACAGCAACGTTCGTCAGTGGGGTGATCCTAGCTAGGCGTAGACACGCTTCCACAACGACCCGAGTAGTAGAATGGCGCACCTGACAGCGTGAGGGTCTCGCATGTGCACCAGCACGTCATACGCAATCGCCTCATCCCGAAGCTGATGGTAGAGGCCCACGTCTTCGTGCACTGGTGCGTCCACCGACTGAGACTGGGCATGGATTTCAGTCAATGCCGACGCGAGCTGCTGGTTGTTGAGCGTCTCGCTCCAGTCGAGCGTCTTGTTCGACAGATCCAGCAGCTGCTTCGCGCGGAAGCTTGCGAGTATGTAGAACCGCGCAATTTGGACGAGCGCCGACACTCGCGAGAGACCGCTGACGCGCTGGATCACGAAATCCTGGCGCACGCTGCGGAGACGGTCGTTCAAAAAGTGGTACAGCGACAGAAATTCGTGCTGGTCCGCCAGAGAAGCAGGCAATGATGGTGCATTGAGCGCCACATCTGATGCCTTCGTAGGCGTCCAATCAAAGCCGCAACCTGACCACGGCAACACGTTGCCAAACAAGTGGGCCAGCGTCGCGGTCAGCACCGCCGGCGGCCGCAGCTCAGCCACGTCTACGTCGACGCGTCCAGCAGCCGGACGACGGTACTTTTTCGCCGCCCACGCGGCTTTCGACTTGTCTTCCTGCGCATCCGGCGTGCGTTCAAAGCGACTCACGTCTTTTGTTTCCACTCGACTGCGCACTTCAGCATCCGAGCACATCGCCGCGCACGTACCGAGCCGAGGAGCTACGTGGTCTTCTCCACTGGCAAACTGCCCGACTTCGGACGGCTCGTCGCGCACAGCACCGCGCCGCCAGACCGCAGCGTCCGCGCCACTTGCTGCTCCTTTGCGTTTGTGCTTGTTCTCGCGCTCACACCGTCGTCCGGATCCAACGACGGATCGCCCGCCATGGCGAGACGTTCGCTCGGCCATGATGGATCGCGCGGTGCGTGCGACTTTGGTGCCGTGAGGAACAGACCATGTCACTCTTTTGAGATCTCTAATTCAAGGTCAAGCGCCAAGTCAATTGTGGTATTTGAGACCAATCTGCCGCTGATGTCTAGCTAACGTTTCAATATTCCGCTTCGATTCCCCTTTGTCCTACGCACAACACGTAGCAGCCTCTTGCTCTGCGTGTCTATATCCTACTTTTCCCGCTCTGTGTCAACTCTGCCTGCCGTTGGGCCAAAGTCCTATGGCTTCATCTCACCTCACCTCACGGGTGGTGCGTATTCACTTCTTGTGCGTGCTTGGCGCAGTGGCCGTTCTTCTGCGCCCACTTGGCGCAGTTGGGGAACTCGCAGCGCTTGCCGCCACCGTGGCCGCGGCAGTAGCCGCCCGACTGGCAGCTCTTGGTGCAGCCTTCAAACTTGCAGCGCACGCCTCCGCCGTGCTGCTTACAGAGACCTCGCGACTGCGCCGTCTTTGGGCAGCCTTCCACGTTGCACGGCTTGCCGCCGCCGTGGGCGATACAGAGGTGGCCGGTTTGCGCGCTCTTCATGCACCCTTCGACCTTGCACCGGCGACCGCCGCCGTGGAGCTTGCACATGCCCTTAACTCGCGCAGCGTGGTTGCAGCCGAGCGCCGAGCAGATCTGCACGCCGCCTTGGGACTCTTGCTTCTGCTGCTTCACGTGAGCCGAGGTCTGCAGCATCGCGTGCTGCTGCTGCTGCTGGTGCTGTTGTTGTTGCTGCTGCTGCTGCTGCATCAACATCGCGCTGTATTGCTGGTGCTGCAACGATCCGGACTTGAGTGCCGACATCATGGTGGTCGGCGTCTGCTGACTGTGGTACGCCCCGCTGCCCATCATCAAGTCGGGCGTCGCGCTCAACATCGCCGACTGGTACGACATTTGACCAAACGGCGCCTGCTGCTGCATCAGATCGGGTAGCATCCCGTGCTGGTGCTGGGACGTCGTGGGCTCCACTTTAATCGGCGGATACATCATTCCAGCGTGCGGCGTCGTGCTCCCCATCGCGTCCATGCCACTGTGCTGGCCGTACTGTGCACTACCGTACAGCGCCTGGCCTCCGAACCCTTGGTAGCCACCGACGCTGCTGGTCGAGTAATCGCCGGGATTGTACGAGGCCGAGTTCGCGCCAGAGGCGCGTGACGCCTGGTTCACCATGCTCTGCGTATCCACAAAGCCCCCCGAGTGGGCGTGATGCATCTGCGCGTGGGTCGGGCTCTGATAGTCCAAAAGATTGTCCAGGTTGTCGACCTGCACGACGTCATCACCGCCGTAGTCTTCATTGTCGTAGCCCACGTCGCCTTCGATGGCTTCCAGCACGTTCGCTAGGTGCTGGAACCGGAAGCTGTCCTGACTGGTCATGGGTTTCTGGATCGTTTGGTTCGAAGTCGCGTTCAGCATGGACTGGATGATCTCGAAACTCGTGGTTCGGCCCATGGACTGTGCATTCGTGTTGGGGGTCAAGAAGGACCGCATCATGTGGAGACTCGAAAGCCGCCGCATGTTGCCGTCCTGGCTCTCCTTGTACACGTCGGTCATCGGCTCCGGGTGGCTCGCAAACGAGTTGTCGATAAAGCTCAGCAGGTGCTTCAGGCTTTCTTTCTTTTGTGTCATGGTGAAATCGTTCGAGCTGAGCAGACTCTTGAGAGTCGGCCGGTTCTCCTCGCTCTGTGTGCCGTGGCGGTTCTTCATCTCCGAGTTGAGCAGCATGTTGCCGCCGTTCGACGCCATCAGCCGCAGCGACGGCGGCTGCTGATCCAGCAGACACGAGAGCACGTCCTGGATGCTCGCCTCGCGGTGCAGCGGTTGTCGAAAGTCGACGCTAGCGCCGTTCGCGGCGGCGTTCGCGCCACCCGCGCTTCCCGCACCACTGCCGCTTCCGTTCGCGACCGAAGCCGCCGCCTGCGCGGCGCTCGCCTTGGCGAGCTTCTCGCCCACGCTCACAGGCACGACCAGCGGCACGTTCTGCTCTGCGGCGGCCTTGATGCGCTGCTTCATCTGCTCCCAGCTGCTCAGCTGCTGCGCCGAGAAGAGCGACGTGTCCACGCAGGTCATCATGTTGAGCAGCAGGTCCGCGTTCGCGCCCTGGAGCGCGTCGCCGCTCTTGCCTCCGTTCGACGCCGGGGCCTTGAGCGCGCCGGTGTCGGTCCGCCGTTCCGTCTCCCTGGCGCCGTTCTGCGCCATTCGTAATCCCTGCTGTATAGACGATGTGGTGGAGCTCTCCAGCTGTCGGTTATTTAAACGCGGCGTCGAGCGAGTCTAACCGAGACGAGAGGAGACTCGGGGTCTTAGACGCTGCTGTCGGTCTGTCGCTGCTTGGAAGCGGTAGGTAGGCAGGTACGACTCTGCTTGCTAGTCCCCTCCCCGTTGCCGTCGTCCTCGAGTTGACTTTGAGCTCTGGCCACTGCTTACCGCTTCGACGTCTTCGCTGGTTGTTCTCTTCCGGTCGGTCAACCGCATCCGCGCGCGGGAAGAAAGAGCAGGCGCTTTGTTTGGGGGCATCTGACGCCCATCACCACCCAAAAACCCAACGACACCCATGCGAACAGGGCCAGAAACAAGACCACCCGGTTTTAGCGAAGTATGGTGGATTCTTGAATTTCCTGAAATCGTCTTTATACATGTACGTTGTGTTGGCCAAACACCCCTCATGTGAATTTTTGAAAGACAGGCTTTTGGAAACTCGGTGAAAACTCAATGAAACCTGAACGGACAATCTGCCAAACATTGGCGGGTTCGGTGCGAATGCGGTTCCGTTCGGAAGGGTCGTCGCAACTGTGCTGGTGGGGTTTACGGTGCCACTGTACTACTGTACTCACCACCGTGAGTGAACACCTCACTGACCAAGCCATCTTCAAACACAGTTGTGTGCGACACGCGCATTTCGAAAGGCTCTGGTCCCTGACGCGCTCCAGCAACTCATTGTCCAGATCTCACTTCAAAAGAAGCGTGGCGATCATTTGGCCTTTCATCAATGCCTGACAGGTGGTGTGTGCTGAATTCTCAAATTCAAACTCATATTTCACGTTTGTGCAGCTTTTTTCTTTTTTATCTCGTCCGCCCTTACAGATTGGTCGGCTTCCAGGCACGAGGCATCTGGGCCAAAGTCGATCTGGCTAACATTACTCAAACGCAATCGATGGGACATGCGGCCAATGCAGCCACGCCCACGAAAGCGTATCCATCAGTCTAGCTCCATTTACTCACGGACTTCCACGTAGCGCCTCTGTCTCTCTTGAGATTTTCTGTCCGCTGGTGATCGCCAAGTCGGCGATCACCCGCGGGTCAACCGCGGAGTGTCCCAGGCAACTTGAGCTTCAACACCACAATCGCATGGGTGCAGCTGGACGATGACGGTCTCCGCTCTGACACTCCAACCAATCCCGAAACACAATCTGGACCCACTATATGGTCCAGAAGAATATGTGGAGAGAGCCTACATTGCGATCAGAACGCATCTGATCTCGATCTTGAAGCGTCACTCACGCACACGTCACAATCACCAACCAGCATGGCTAGTCTTACTGACACCTGCCGAGCAGAGCCGCCGATCAACAACATTTTTAAGCCGGCGGCAATGGTGACTACGACCACTGCGTTACCTACAAGCGCGCGTGTCGGCGCGGCATCGAACAATTCGGCAGCGGATGTTGGCGCCACGAGCCGCGCAAAGACGCACGGCCCTAGCAATACAATCGCATCACCACAACCAGAGCTGTGTGGAACAGACCATGCAACGGAGATGGCCTTGACCTTGGATGATGTACGAGCTAGAACATTTCCCGGACTGGACGATGAGTCGCGGCCGCGTATGTGGCGCATTCTCCTTGGAGTTGTGGACTGCGAACACCCGTCGACGCAGCCGACTGAGCGGCGCGCTCAGTACCATCGTTGGCGACACGAGTTCCAGAGCTTTCGCTTGCAGTACCACGAAAGCTTGGGGCCAGAAGAGTATAAGCCAACGGAGGAATCTCAAACTACTAGTGGCACGAGCAAAGACCAGCAGCACCGGCTCGTGCAGGACGCGGCGCTGATGCGGGAGATTGACAAGGTATTGTCACGCTGTCTGTCTTTGTATTCACTGATCTAATTGACGGGGTATATTGAATGCCTGTGACTCGAACAGGACGTAAATCGTACGCAAAGCGGTATGCGGTTTTTCTCGGACGGCGGGATCCACCAGCAATGGATGCTTCGAATCTTGTTCGTCTACGCCAAGATACACCCCGACCCTGGCTACATGCAAGGCATGAACGAAATTTTGGCTACGATCGTGTTCGTGTTTGCATCCGACGGCTGCGACGCGTGGGCTAGCGAGGCCGAGCCTGACGCGTTCTACGCCTTCTCTGAGGTTATGAGCTCGGTCAAGCTGCTGTACAATAAATCTCCCAGCGATCCGACCAAGACGGGCGTGGACATGCAGATGACTCGGCTCGCCGTGCTTTTGCGCCAGCACGACGCGCCACTGTGGCAGCACTTGGTACGTACTGTACGATCTGCTTCTCGCTTGCAGAACTACTTCGTGGCTGACTACGTAGTTGATTTTTCCGCCAAGAACTCGATTGGTCTCACGCCAGACTTCTACAGCTTCCGCTGGTACATGACGCTACTGGCACGCGAGTTCCGGATGGCGACCACGCTGCGGATATGGGATGCGCTCTTCGCGGACCCCAAGCGCTTCAGCTTTGTGCACTACGTCAGCCTCGCGCTACTCCGCTCACAGCGCGCCGCGATCCTTCGCGAGGGCTTTTCTGGCGCGCTGAAGATCCTCCAGGCGCTGCAGCTGCCGGACGTGGAGCCCATGCTCGCGCAGGCGCAGCAGATGCGTGAACAGGACCGTCAGACCGACCGGCGGCGCGTTAGCATTCCGATGTACCATTTTGAGCTCCTGGGCACCAGCAGCGGCGAAGCTAAGTCGTAGAACTACTGTATTCTGCGGTATAGACCCTCATGGGGCTGAACATGAAAGGAGCAACATTGCCAATTTGCCACAAGCAAAAACTAAATGTCAGAGATAGAGATGCACCATGCCGCCGCTGAGCCGCATCTCGTGCTGTATTTCGACGTGAATAAGGTCAAACTTCTCGATTGGGTGTCTTTCATCCTACAACGCACTAGAGAGCGCTGATCTTTGGCTTGGCGTCTGAATACTGGGAACAGACGGTGATCATGCACGACCCCGTCCAGGGCAAAGGCCTTCATCACATCCTCAACGACTTGCTCTGCGAGCGCGCGCAGGGGCGCGTGAGCCAGGGTGATGACGACGATGGCGGTGCGTGGCTGTGGAACGGAGAACCCGTCTTAGACCGCAACGGTGACAGCTGTGCGGACGGCGAGGTCTCCTACGGCTCGTATCTTCGAGCCAAGGTGGCGGGTCTTGCTGTCTTTCAAAATACTCTTCGACGCCATACAATACTGCGCTCACCGCATTTTTGTATGTGATCAGTACCCGCTCTCAAGCGACCCCGTGGAGGCCAAGACCAACAAGACGATGCGCAAGCTGCTGCGTCAGGACTTCACGTCGCCTGGAAATCCTGGCGTGGGTTTTGCGAAGGACCACGCCGCGCTCCTGATCAGGCTGCAGCTGCCCGCGCACGACGCCGCCGACGCGCGCGTGGTCGCCGCGGGGCTGGACGAGTCGATGTACCACTTCATGATCCCCGCGTTCTTCCGGCTCCTTCAGCACCTCCACGCGCGCGGCGCCAAGTTCAACCTCGTGTTCCGTACATTTGGCGACGATCTCCATCGGATCGCGCAAGAGTTCAACCTGTTCTGCAGCGGCCAGCATCCGTTCTACTCGCCGGGCGAGACGCTCATGGACGGCAGCGATGGCTCGATCGACCGGCGACTGCATCTTGCGGCCGATCATTCGGGGAGCGTGTCGCATCGCCATGGCACGTTCTATCGGTCGAACGAGACCACAGCGCTGGTCATGGGGACGTTCCAGCAGCCCAAGACCGTCCACGAGGACTATAGTGCGTTTTACAAGAATGTAGATGGCGTGGAGATCATCCAGGGTGTTGGCAACATCCACGATTTCCTCACCAAGCGATGGCGGGACGAGCAGGCCACGCTCGCGATCCGAGACTTTTATCCGCACTGGTTCGGCAGCCGCGAGGACGCGCGCGCCGGCAAACTCATGACGGTCGACAATAGCGATCGCGGGCTGCACGCCGTTTTCTTCGACGACAACATTCTTGTGCACGAGCCGCACATCGTGGACGCGCGTCACCATCCGACGGGTGACGTGCTCAGTTGGCGGCACGTGAGGGACCTCTATCTGTTGCGAGTCGATCCACTGGAGGCTGTGCGCGACGAGCGATATTTTATCAATCGCTTGGCGGCTTCGCTTGGAAATCGCCCGAAGCTAGAATGAGCTTATCCAAATCACACGTCAAACACACGCTTTGAATCCTGACTTTTTCTTTTTCAACAATAGGAGAGGTTAACGGCGTCGGCTATTGCCGCGGTCGCGCGATGCACTTCGACTACGACTGCGGCTGCGTCTCGATTTCTTGCTACTAGGGTGGTCGCGGTCGCGACTACCATCGCGCTTGTGGCGCCGATCGCGGTCGTCGTCTCGGTCTCTTCCACGCTCTCGATCGCCGGTCGAGTCTCGCTCTGGCTTGCGATCGCGCTCACGTTCACGGTCGTGACTTCGGCTGCGGCGCCTGCCACGAGAACCAAAAGAGCTCCCCTTCTTAGTCTGGTCGCGGCTGCGGCTGCGGCGGTCATAGCGATGCTCGGTGTCTTTTGCTCGGCCGAGCGGGCGCCGATCCTCCCTCGCAATGCGTGACGAACCCTTGCTGTCCAAACCTTTCCTACTGCTGCGGCGGTGGTCGTCGTCGCTGTCCACGAGACTGAAGTCTTCATCGCGCCGCGAAGGCTGCTGTTTGAGCCGCAGGTTCTTGCCAATTTCTACGCCTCCGCGTCGGCCACCTCCTGCTGCTCCCCCTCCTCCTCTGCCCCCACTTTTTTCGTTGGTGTACGGATCACCGTCGCTCTTGCTGGTCTTTTCCCAGGGTCGGCGCTTGACCTTGTTCCAAAGCTTGGACACCGACTGGCTGAAATCGACTTTAATACGACGGTCGTCAAGCAGCACATTGTTCATCTTGAAGTATGCCTCTTCGCAGTGGCGTCGGTCCTGGAACTCGACGAACGCAAAGCACAGCGAGTCGCCCGTCTTGAAGTCGCGGATCACCTCGGCTTTGCACGGTCCAAAGCGGCAGAACGCCATGTCCAGGTCGCTGCTCTCGGTCACCGAGTTGAGCTTGCACACAAACAGCACTTCGTCCGGGGGCTTGACGTCCGCGTCCGGCAAATCGCCGATCATCTCGAGCACAACGGCGCGCGACTTGGCCTCTTTCTCTCGCAGACTCTGTTCGATCTCTTCCTCCGTGCGCCCTGCGTTGTCATCCAGCGCCTCGTCGGCCGCGAGCCGCGGGGCCACGGTCTCTTGCTCGGGGCGGTCGCGCTGCGGCGACTCGGGCGGCACGTGCAGCAGCTCCGGGTCCGGGAACGGGTCGTCCAGCACGTACGTGTGGCGAATGCGCACGTCCTGGTACGGGCGGTAGTCTTTGTCCACGAACAGCGCATTGATCTTTTCCAGCACGTCCATGCCCTCGGCGATCTCGCCAAAGATCGTGTGCTTGCCATCCAGATATTCGAGGTCGTCGGCCCGCGTGGTGATGAAGAATTGCGCGCCGTTCGTGTGCGGTGCGCCCTGGTTTGCGAGCACCACGAGCCCTTTCCTATTGAACCTGATCTGCGGCGAGATTTCGTCCTCAAAGTACTTGGCCTGCTCGCCGTAGAGCTGTCCGTAAAGCGAGATGCCGCCCTGACCAGTGCCCGTGGGATCGCCCGTTTGGACCATAAAGTTCTCCTGCACATTGAAGAAGAGCACGTTGTTGTAGTACTTGCTCTTGCACAGCTTGAGGAAGCTCTTGGCTGCAAGCGGACACGCGTCCGCGTACAGATCCACCACGAGCTCGCCCAGCGTCGTGTCCAGCAGCACCGACATCTTAGATGTTTTGGTGGGGAGCTCTGGGTTGTGAGCACGTTCATTCGATTTCGAGCTCCTACAATTGGTTGAAATGCTTCCGTAATCCACTTTGATTCGTTGAAAACAAGAGTGATGGTGCACGCCAAAGCTGAAAAAGCTGGTCAGCACAATCGCAAAATGGAGAATCCATTCGCGGTGCCCGCGCCGCTGTTCTCGCGCAAGCGCAAGGCCCCCGCCGCTGCAATCTCCTCTCCTGCAGAGGACGCCGCGCTGGAGCCGTTTATCCGTGAGGAATCGTACCACACGTACTCGATCGGCGGCCATGAACGCGAGGCCGCGGCGGTCCAGAACGAGCTGGCGACGCGCACCGCCGTGCGGGCCGCGCTCGCGCTCCACTCCAGAGAGCGCGCCAACACAGCTGCGACAATGAATGCGTCATCGGCGCCGCAGTCAGATGTTATGAGCATCCAGCCAGTGGCAACGGCGCTTCATGGGTCGGTCAGTTCCGCGCCAGCGAAGCCCGTGCGCCACTTGGCCGCCATGTTGCTCGAGCGAGCGGAGCGCGAGCGCTCACGCGAGATGGTGCAGGTGATAAATGTTGCGAGGCGTCTGTCGGCGCTGTCTATCGGTGATCATGAGGAGTTTATGCGATTGCATCGGAAGCGCACGGCGGCATTGGCGGTGCGTTGCGTTGCCTCAGGAATTGGTCCAGTCGGTTGAAACCAGTATGGCTCACCGAATTCAGTTTATCTTTTGGTCTGCAGGGAGGAATCCCCGCCGTGCTAGCGCTCACAGCTGAGGAACACAGCAAGTGGGGTGAACTGGAAAAGACAGCGCGGCAAGAGCAGGTATGGAAGGAGCGTTGGAGGTGTTCTAGAGGTCGAACTTTTGTAAGCACTGATATACATGCCCCGATTGTTTTTTGTGTGTAGTCGGCGTTCTCGCTGGACTTGGAGCGGCTGGCGAAGAAAGAACGACTCTCCGAATACACGTTCGTACCGCCGCACGTCGAGCAATTGGTTCGTTCTATGGACAGACAGGAGTCACCTGTAGTCGTGGGCTGACCCTGAGTTGTTCTGTGTAGTTTGAGCATCGTCTGCAGAGCTGCCGCAATCAAGTGATGCACCTATATCCACGCTACTATGAGTCACAGCTCGTCGTGAGGCTCCACGGCTCGACCATCAGCCCGGCCGAGCGAAGCGCCAGCACCATGAAGCACGTGCAGGAGGTCGCTTCGGAAGGTGCCCTGTCTGTCTTGCCAACCGCGCTTCTGAAACAGGAGCTGAATCTGGATCCTCGCGTCAGCGGACTTGATCTACACGCGGACGAGATCTGGTCGACCGCTGGCTCCTGGAAGGCGATCTCGGCGGATCCGACGGCCGAGCGTCTGATGGAAGCGCACGAGTGCGATGTCACCATGTCGTCGTCCACGCTGCTCGCGATCTTCGATACCGACGCCAACAGCAGCGACGCCGAGGTACAGTCGCTGTGTGAAAACATGGTTGGTATCCTTCTATGGTGGAGTGGAGGCTCATTGACGAATGAATTCTGTGGATCCAGTCGATGGGCTGGGTGATCCCCGTGAAGAGCCGCGTGTGCATGGTCAAAGGCACGCCGCGGCGCCACCTCTATCTCGACAGACCGCTGATCAACGCCCACGTCAGCGCTCGAGAAAAGATTGCCACCGCCAGCCGCCCACTAGCGACCAGCGCTCTGACGGTACCGCTGCCCACGCAGAGGTGTTTGGGTACAGTTTGACGCCGGACGCTAACCCGACGCTGTGTTTTTTATTTCCGTTAGGGAAGTTGTGCGGGCCGAGTATCTTACCACGTCTGGCAAATGGGAGACATAAAGATCCTTCTTCGCACGAATGCACAGACCTCAATTGTACCAGATCCTGCTTCGCCCAAGGTACGATTTCGTTGTCAGGCGTGTAAAGCTGTGAAGGATTTCAAGAAATTGTGACAATTCATCCTCTCTCTCTCCTTTTTTTCTGTTGTCAAAGGCATCAAAACCAGCGAGCGTCTTTATCAAGCCGGACCACAAGCCGCTCGGCATCGACGAGCAGATCACGCCCAGCGAGTTTCGTCGCCTGTGGCTCCACTCGTGGATGCGTGGCGGCTCGACGATCGTGCTGGGGCGGCTGGCGCCCAAGTCGTCTGTTGTGCAAACGTGGTCCACGTACACGCTGCCGAAGCTACTACAGTCGCTCGGCTCGCCAGGGTTCCCGGACGCATTCGAGTGCGTATCAGCTCTAACTTTGAGCAAACCTCTGTCCGTACATGTGGAGACTAATATGGTAGGTCTGACCCCATCTAGGCCGCTCGACTACTTTGCCACGCTCCGTACCGTTCTGGTGAGTCTGCAGAATCTACCCGCCGCCAACTTCCTGCTCCGGTCCATTGCGCGCCACGACGCCAAGAAGCACGAGCGCGAGCTGGAGATCTTGCGCGCGGCCACGGAGACCACGCAGGACGAGTCCCATGACTACCAGTTGGATCTATTCCAGCAGGTTAACACGTGCGGTCGCACCAGCACGGCGTTGACTGGCTATGTGCTCCCGACGTGCCCTCCGAATCCCGATCGGATCCCGTACACGTATCGCACTGGCGTGCACTGTGCCGACTTCTTGGTACGCGGCGTGTGCGAGCGTGAAGGCAGCGGGGAAGTCTGCGAGCGCATGCATCTGCGGCTCATGTCGGTCAAGAACGAAACGCGGTGGGTGTTTGAAGACTTTTCGCTCACACCGGCGGCGCGACGCACCAAGGCCCGGCTCGAAGTGGTGGGCGGGCGGAAAAAGTACCCGCAACTGGCCCCGCGATTCCCGTTTTGCTGCGGCCGCAAGGGGGCGTCCGTGGCCAAGCTGCTCGCGGCAGCCCACGAGCCCATTTTGTGCACGGACCCGCTCAAGTGCGGCGACCCGCACCTGTCGCTCCACGCCATCGCCGAGCGTGTGGCCGACGTCGAGCTCCGCGCGGCGCGTGAGAAAAGGCGAACGCACAAGAGCAGGTCGCGTGCGCGCGGACGCGACCAACATCCTCCTTCTAATCGGGACGAGTACAACGACCAAGGTTGGGCGTTTTAGAACTTTAAAGAAAACCACGAGCGAAGAAGAAGTAGAAGAAGGAGAAGAAGCAAGAAAACAAGTCTATGGTACAAGATGCTGAACGCGTGTCCAGTATCAAATCCCTAGCACGGGGAAAAGGATCCTATTGTGTGAGTGCAAACGAACTGCACCACTTACTTCTCGGTCAGCTGACGGTAGCCTTTCCACCACGCGGGGGCCACGAACGTGCCCTTGCTCTCGCTGTCCATGACCTTGAGCACGACCTTGGTGGGCCCGTCCTCCCAGATCTGGTTGGCGGCCGTGAGCTTGTCGCGCGCAACGTCCCACTTGCCGCCGAAATACGCGCCAATGCCTTCGTTGAAGTTGTCGAAAAAGCCCCGCGGGATGTTTTCCTGGAGGATCTTGAACACTATGTCGTTGCCATAGTCCACCGCCTTCTGCGTGCCATCGGCCATGATCTTGGGCAGCAGGCCTTCGACCGGGTAGTGGCCAATGTCGAACGTCCACAGGTCCATCGGGATCTCGCTACCTTTGACCATCACACGGTCGATCTTGCGGCAATATTTCTTGGCCTCGGGTGAGAGCTCGTCCACGACCCACTCGGATATCAGCATCGGCACGTCGAACTGGCCGGTCGCCGCTTCGAGCCGCGCAGCCATGTTGACATTGGGCGACAAGTACGACGCGTCGATCTTGTATTTCGAGCCGATTGCGCCTTCGATCGCCCAGCCAATGTGGAGCCCAAACCCCAAATGGACCTCGAAGTCCTCGAACGCGGTCTGCAGCTTCTTGTCGTTGCAGTACTTGAGCAGCGTGCCGTGGTGGTTGGCGTTGTGCAGGTCGACCCGCATCTTGAGCACGGCCGTGAGCGCGCTGTCGACCAGCTCTTGCGGCGGGATGCGGCGCGCGACCGAGCCCATGCCCAGGCTCTTGACGTAGATGCCGTCTCGCCGCCGGGCCTTTTCGGCAGCGTCCATACGGGGCTTGTCGGCCGGGTCGCGCGGGTCGCGCATGCCGGGTAGCGCCCCGTCGCACATTTTCCACGCCAGCAAAAACGCCGCGCCAATGTTCTTGTTGGCCGCGCCGTGGAAGCAGTTGGCGTCGCTGTGGACGATCTCGGCGATCGTGTTGATGTACGTGATCACGTCTTCCTCCAGCAAGGAGCACGTCTCGGTGAAGTGCTCGATGATGCCGAATCCGAAGATCGACGTGATCTTCTTGCCCGGGATCATCACGTCCAGCTCGCCGGCGCCGCCCATGTTCTTGGCGATGATCTCGGTGCCGGCAGCGCCAAAGCCGACCTGCAAGAGCCGCCCAATCTTACCCAACGTCTGCTCGAGCATCTTAGTCTCGTAGTCGTCGCCGGTCTTGGCGTCCGAGTACTCTTCGTACAGCTCCTTCTTGGCCTCGGTCGCGCCCAGCGGGTTCTCGGCGAGCTGCGTGACGAGCCGCATCATGCGCTCGATTGGCCCGATGACCATGGTCTCGGCGTCTTTCGTGAGCACGAAGATCGAGACGCCAAAGCAGAAAATCACGACGATCGTCTTGCCGATGTTGAGCCACGCGCCTTCGTGGTTGACCGCGCGCACGTCAAACGCCGCCCATGAGTGGCACTTCTGGACCGTGGACGAGCAGTCAATGCACACATTGTTCTCGTAGCACCCGTATTGTTCCACGATCGTGTACTCGTTCGAGCGATACAACGTGCCGAGATCGTCGAGGAGGTACTCGCTGGCCGACCAGTCGTTTCTCGGGTTGTAGTTGAGCGCGTACGGGCCTTCGAAGAGCCAGTCGCCGTCGCTGTCAAGCGCCTGGAACTTGACGTCGTGAAGCCACAGCTTGAGGGTCGTGTTGTCCATGTTCACGAGCGACATTTGCAGCAGCAGTCCGTCGCTGTCGCGCACGTACTGCTCCACCATCATGCGGTAGTGCGTCTGCGAGATCGTGCCCGTGGCGTTGTAGTCCTGTGCGTAGCGATGCAGCCGCTCAATCTGCGCGGCCTGGAAATCGTCGCTCGTCGCGTCCACCGAGCCATCGATGATGGGCGAGACGATGATGATCAGCAGCACCAGCATGATCAGTCGGCGTGTGGTCTTCTCCGTGAGCACCTTGCCAATCTTGGACGGCTCGGAGATCTGCACTTTGACGTCGGCGTCTTTGTTGTTGGCCTTGACGACCCGCAGGATCCGCAAGAGTCGCACCAAACGCACGATTCGACCGGCTTTCGTACCCGCCCGCGACGCACGACCGGCTTTGAGCGCCGCTGCCTGGCCGGCGCTCGAGCCAGTCGAGGTGCCCACGACGTGCGACCAGATCCAGCCAATGTCAGGAACGAGCGAGAGCGTGGAGACAAGGTCCAGGTAGAAGGCCCCGCCGAGGCCTTTCTGGAAGTAGTTGGGTCTTGCGTACACGTTCATCATGAGCTCCACAAAGAAGAGAATGAAGCAAATCAGCAGCACGGCGTAGATCGGATCGTCCGCGCTCTTGGCGCACAACACGCGGATGTCATCGCCAAACAGCGCGAAGATCGTGCAGACCGTCAGGCATCCGCTCAGGTACTTGTTCTCGACGTATTTGATGACTTGTTGTTTTCGGGTGAGCGGCACCGGCGGCGGCTGGTCCTCCGGTGCGACTTTGCTGGAGCTCTTGACTGTGTTAAGTGGCGGTTTGGTCATAGGATTCGACGGTCCGTCGGCAGAGGCGCCCGCGCAGGGCAGCTTGGGCTTGGCATTGCTACTCGCCGTTACACTTGCTGCACTAGAAGGCATAGCCTGCGCTCCAAGCGTCCTGTCTCTGGAGGCTAGTTTCGCGTGCGATCGGTCGTGGTCGGCGGTAATCAAGTCCTCGTCGCGATCCGTGACGGCGATTGTGGATGGACCCCGCTGGTACTTGCGATTCCAGAGTTGCGTCAGTGTGCCGCTCGTGGTCGGTGGCCGACTCCAGGAATCGCTCTTGGAGGGAACCACGCTATAAACTCGGCGACGTCAAAAATCTAGAGTGGGGAGGGAAAGGAGAGGAGAGGAGAGTGGCTTTAAATCTTCCTGGGGACCTGGTTGAGCGAATGTAGCGCATGCACGAGAGGAGAGGGGCGTGCTAGCTCGTCGGATGTGTCCGTCCGTGGGTCTGTGGTCGCGGTTGAGTTGTCTACCGCGGCGCACGGCGACGCCTTGGCAACAGCTTGAGGTCGAATCGATTGAGCCAGAGACGTTGATGCGTTTGCGCGTCGACTACTACTCGCGCACACAATACGCTCTTGGAATAACGACTTGTTCTCGGCAGAACGACGCCTTTTTGTGAGCATGGACGCATTTAGCCCAAGCTCGCTGGCCTTGTGAAACCGATCCTAGGTCACGGACCAGTCCTGATGGTATCGACTGCGAACAGGCGCCACGTACCTGCTGAAGAGTCGTCGCTATCAAGCTCAGTTATCCCCCAAGAAGAAAAAAAGACAGTTACCCGCGGCTGCTACACTCCCACTTACGCTTGTAGCGCCACTGAACGTCACTAGGGGATTGCGCCTGTCGTCGAGGTCACGCCTACATAAGCTCCCCATCACACTGTGGTTCACATTGTGAATTGCACCACCATAACAATCCTGGATCATGAGATCCGACACGGTAGATAGCGATGCTCCTTTTGAGGTTCGAAGCTCGTATAAACCCATGTTACTGCAGCTTGAGTTTGAGAAATTCAAAAAGGTATCGCCAAAACTCTTTCGACGCGACCTTGTCGAGGTGGCGCTTGTCTGGGTGGACCATCAGGATCTTGACATCCCATTGTTTGATATCCTCGCCCAGAATGGAGCCTTGGTTGTAGACGTGAATGCCGCAGACTAGTAAAGCATGGTCATATCAGTCACCGCACCATATCCAATGCCGACCAAAACCGCCGTCCAGGGTGTTGGATTCGTTCGCACCTTTCTTGAAGATCTCCACGGGAAACTTCCACTTCCAGCCCTTGAACTGCCACGCCTGACCGGATGCAATCACCGCGACCACGCACCGCCTACAAGCCCAACAAGTTAGTTGAGCAACCAGACATTCGCTCGTCTCGCTCCACGCACCAGTCCTTGTCCTTGAAGCGTGTAACGTTGTCGACAATGTTGAACGTGTACGTCTCGCCGTCTTCCTCGTGCTTGATGGTGATCGACTGCGCCTTGCGGCAGCCTTCCGACTTTTTCTGCGCATTCGAAATGTACCTGCTCGCCACCAAACGGCAACTCAATCAGCATTTCCTTCCCCACACGACAGTCAGAGGGACGAAGAGATCACATACACTCCCTTCACGAGAAAGTCCTCGATGTTGAGCATCGTGAGCAGATCGGAGAAGCCTGCTGGTACCACAATGATCGGTGTGCCTACAACAGTCAACCACCCATATTCAACATCCGGAAACTGCACCCAAAACGGGAAATTCGCCACCACTGTAAACCCGATCACCGTAACACGTACCGTGAATCTTCTGCTGCACAAGCGTCGCCAGCGGCTGCTGCTCTTTGCGCGCCGTCGCCGGCGCCGTGAGCGCGGTCTTAGACGCCTTCTCGATCTTCTCTTTGGTCTCGGCGTTCGCCGTCTCCACGGCCTTGAGCACGTGGTCAAAGCTCTTCTTCGCGGCATTCAGCACGGTCGTGCGGTTCCTGTGCGTGTACTCCTTGTCCAAGATTAGCTTGAGCTCCGCGTCGCTTTCCTTATCCTTGTCCTCGGGCGCGGTCGCGGTCGAGGCCGCACTGCTGCCGACGGCCAAAGGCTTGGACGGTTTGTTCTCCTTGTTGCTATCGCGCGACCCCTCGAGCTTGCGCTTCTTGGTGGCGTCGCCATTGTCTTCGCCCGCCGCTCGCTTGTCGCCCGCGCCGGCGCCCACAGCCTTGTCCGTGGGCTCGCCGTCCTCGCCGAGGATCTGCGCCGAGCTCTCGATGTCGCCTTTCAAGTATGCGACGAGCTCGCGCTTGTCGACGGTCGAGACGATCGCCGCCTTCTCCGTGCGGCACTGGGCCACGTAGTCGACGAACGCCAGCTGCGCGTGCTTGAAGCAGAGCCAGACCGCGAGCAGGTCGTACGGCTTCTTGGTGCTCTTGGACACGTACGCAGTCGGCGCGTGCTTGGCGTGGCGCGCGAGCACCTGGCCGTTCACGTCCACGAACACGGCGTCGTCGTCCCTAATGTCCACGCTGCGGCCCTTGATCACGTGCTCGCGCAACGCCGCGAGCAGCTCCAGAGGCGTCGGCGTCGGCGTCGGCGTCGGCGTCGGCGTCGGTGTCGCCATCGCCCCCGACCGCGCTTGCTCGTTCAGTTGCTCTTGGCTCTCCAAGTGGGGCGTAATAAGACCCCCTCCGAGTTAGACTAGGACACAAACGCACTAAATTAACGTCTATCTGACCTGGAACAAAGTATTGTCCTGAAATAACGCTCAGAACTCGTTTGCCAATATGTTCGGATTTGGACCAATGGGGAGGAAGATGCGCATTGTTAAACTCCAGTTCAACTCGCAGACGTGCGTAATGGGCGCTGTGGGGGTCGACCGCACGCTGGATTTCCGGCGTCTTGCGGGCCTTCCTGCCGACGATGACGAAGCTCGCCGAACCGCAAAGAGTCCGTTCTTCGAAGAGGCGGCGGAACTCGTGAGATTGATGACATATTGGCGAAGATATAAACTGAATTCTAAACGATTCCTCCCTCATCCAACGAAACCCAGCGGCAAAGCCTCGTGAACCTGGAAGACTGGGTGCGCACAGTGCAGCCCAAGTACACGCAGCCGAGCTTCTTCATCCGCGTCAAGGGCGTCGCCAAGATGAGTGAGCGCGAGAAGGACGAGTTCGACGCGGTACGCCACGCGATAGGCAACATGCCGAACCAGAAATGTACTGACAAAAGTGGACAGGACATCACTGAGCTGGTCAAGAACTGCGGGCTCAAGATCGACGCGCTTCAGGACGCGACCATGCTGCCGCGTAAGTTGTTGTTGTTGGTATTTGTATCGAACTGGAGAAAAAATGATTTTTGTTCTGACGTCATCGGGATTATAGACGCGTCGTCCAAGCGCCTGGAGCACGAGAAAGAAGTCGTGACGCATTTGCTGGAGGTTGGCACTGACGGCTTGGTTCCGTACGAAATGGCTGGGCGGGGAAACAAGTCTAACTGGTATATTCTCGTCGCTGTGCACAGCGTCTCAAAACCATCGCGGCCGCCGCCAAGCGCCTGCAGAAGGAGCGGCTTCAACTGCCGTTTCTGGCTTCCCATCGGTACAGTTTGTTTCTCGATCTATTGCGCAAATTCTCCAATCAACTGGACTGAACAGGAAACGTAGACTGCTTCCAGAAGACGAGAGGATGGCGCTGGCAGACAAAGAGAACGCGCTACTGAAAGCGCTCGCTTTGTCGTCGCCTCCACTGGCTGCTGCTCGCCCAGTCAAACAGCCCGCGCCAGTGCGAGCGGACGCTGCCGTGCAACCGTCCGAACGCCCATCTAAGCTCATCCACCGACAACCGCAGCGTCCTCCAGTCGTGCAGAACGCGCCCGTTTTCGCCTCCCACAGTGACAACGTCGAGTTCACCGAGACGGAGCACGAACGTTTCCACATGGAAAACGTCACACTGCACCGCCATTTTCAAGAGAATCTCGAGGATGCCAAGTGAGTCCACCCGATCGGGGAGTAAAGCATGGGACGATGGACCAGAACACTGACGGATGCTTGCCATGTAGGCAAATGGAGGCCAAGATGGCCGAGATCTCGAATCTCATGGGCCAGTTTGCGGACAAGATCATGGATCAACAGGCTGAGATTGAGATGATCAACACGCATGCTCAGGAGACCACGACCAACATCAAGCAAAGCGGTCAGATTCTCGAGCAAACGCGCAAGATCGGCAGCGGCTACGGCTTTATGATTTTCTGCTTCTACGCGTTCTTCTCACTGCTTCTTCATTTACTGCACTATTTCAACAGTTAATCCAGCCCGGTTTTCTTCAAGGATTGGGCTTTCTCTTTCACCCTGGCTGGTCTATATGGCGTCCACTGCTTCTTTTGACAGACCTTCGTAGCAGGTCAGTCCGTCGGCGTTCACGACGTCGTCACGCGCACCCTTGTCCAGCAGGTAGTCCATGAGGTCGTGGAAGCCATATTCGTGGCAGTAGTGGAGCAAGGTCTGCCCGTTGAGCTACACCACGCGCACAATGAAATCAAAGTTAGCCAGGCAAGAATACCCCCATCCTGATGAACCGACTGACGTACGTTTTGTGTGTTGATATCGGCACCACGACGAAGACAAAGCTTGGTGATGCGCTTGTTATTGTTCTGGCACGCGATCGAGAGTAGAGTATTGCCCGTGACGTCTTTCGCATCGATCGACAGCGTCCAGTCCGGGCTTGTGATCATCTGCGCACCAACCAAATATCAGCAACAGCTTCGGTACCGACAACAACCCCACCACGACGTACCCGCTCCAGCTCGTCGTATTTCCCATGGCGACACAAACTGAAAACGGTTTCAAGCTGCTGCGCTTCCTTCACTGCCTGCGTCACGTTCTCCTTCTTCTCCACTTGAACGGCAGGGCTCGCAGCTCCAGCGCTCGCACCAGCTCCAGCTGCAGTTCCTATTTCGCTCTTCTGGGCAGCCACCAGTTCGGGTCGCTGCATGAGGTTTTTGATAAACTGCGTCCCGAAGGTCGAGCGGCCTGCTGACCACGGCGAGTATCCAGCCGGCAGCCACTCGGTGAGTGCGGGTCGGGGTCGCACAATGCCGACGCTGCGCGGCTGATTCTGTTTTCAAAACACGTAGGCAGCATGGTCAAAACGCCGTCACGAACCATCCTGAAGAAAGGTGAGGGAACGTACCGTGTTCTTGATAACCGGCAGATAGTTGGCTTGCATCTTGCAGGTCTTGGTACTGGTCACGGCAGAAACGAAATCTTTTGGCAAGCAAGCGACGCGGTGGTGGAGCGTGCCCCCAGAGTCTTCGACCGCAGTTTGGCTGTCAGCTGAAGCGTCGATCGGCTTGTCGGTCCACGCGCGGCCCTCGCCGGGTGGTGCGTGTGTGCGATACCCCGGCGTCTTTTGGTTATACCCAGCGCGCTGCTCCAAGATCCGTGTGCGCTCCGCCTCGGGGAGATATTCGAGCTCGTCGGGAGAGGGCGTGATGTTCACTGACGTCGCTGTCGACGTAACGCTCCTCCAGGTCATCGACTCATTCGTTGCCGAGCTCGTATCTGACCGTATCGTTGTCAGCGCGGTCTCCTCGTCGTAGTCGTCGTCGTCAAGCGGCGCTTCCTCTTCAACGCCGTCGGCAAACGTCACCTGACTGTCCGCCGAGCGCGGTCGATTGCGTGCCGACCTTGATGGTCCAGCGGCACTCTGTCTCCGCTGTGCCACGGTGATTTGCGGTGGCTGCTGTTGCTGTTGATTCCGAAGACCAATGCCCATACCCAGTCCGATACCGAGCTGCAGCATATCGACCCCGGTGGACCAGCTGGCATTGCTTGGCAGTGCCGACCCGAGCGCCTGTGTGATACTGGCGATCAGCAGCTTCGTACTGGTGTCCACGTCAGCCAGCGACGTGGCTGTATCTTTCGTCGCTGCTTGCGTTTTCTGTGGCGACGATGCAACCAATCTCACCGGAGAGGTAGCAGCCGCGGGCTCGCGCGTTTTCTTCTTGAATTCAAGCGTCGGCACCTGCACCTTCGCAAAGCCTTTCTTGCCGCTCGGCTGCTGCTCGGGCTTGCTACCCGCGTTCAGTGTCACCACAAGTTCGTGCTTATGCGCGCTCGCGCCCACGCGCTGGATGCGTTTGTCTTTCTCCTCTGGCGCCTCCATCTTCTTGGTCATATACTTGCGCAGATCTTGCTGCTGATACCGCGCATTGTCGACACCCACGCCGAGCGTGGCGACCTCTCCGTGACCGTGGACGATCACGCCGTCGACATCGCCGTCTTTCCCGCGGTGCCGCTCCGCCGGCAACACGGGTCGCGACCAGAACGTCTCGCCGCTCTGCTTGTCATACCAATACGCGATACCTTCGTCGGTGCAGAACTCTTCGTACGGCGAGCTCTGCATGTACGCCCAGCTCCGGTAGATGACGCTCGTGCACACGCCCAGCGCTCCGTTTGGATCCGAGTTCTTCATGAACTCGCCCGGCTGCTGCGCGCCCAGCGTCGTGAACGTCTGCGGCTGGTTGCGACTCGACTGGCCGATCCAGAGCAGGTGGATGAACTCGATGGGCGTGTTCTCCTTGGTGGTCGCGATGCAGAACGGGTAGAAGCGGTCCACTTTGGTGGTGAGAGTGGCGTTCATGCTGGTCGAGTTGGGCGACAGCACGTCCGCCGTTGGCTCCACCGACACGCAGTCCACTTGGTCCGGAACCGCGAACGCGTCCACGAGCCAAAACGTGCGGAACCCGTAAGAGAGTTCCTCGCCGGTCTGCTCCGGCCGATTGACCGCGAACCGTTTCATTGCTAGTTGCTGCGTCTCCAGCGCGTCCCCTTTGGTCGTGATCGCGACACACGGCGGTCGTCGAACATTCAGCGCGTGCTCGAGCGGCCGAAAGATGTAGTTCATGGTTTTGGGCTCGATCTCCAAGCACGCGAAGACCGCGTCGTGGTCTTTCGTGAGCTGCGGCGCGATCGCTCGTCTGTCAAACACGACAAAGTGGCCGTACTGCGCTGGGATGTACGTGGTCACGAGCATGTGGATGAGCAGCTCGGCGCTCAGCCCGCCAATAGCGATCATGCCATTGGTAGGCTTACGCCCAAAAGTCGCGAACATGACGGTCACGGGCGTCACGTGCTTGGTCCGCCTTGCGTCGGTCGCACCTCGTGGTGGGCTGCACGCTTGGATCTGGAGTCCGGCCTTGTTCAGCGCCGCAGTCGCGATCCGTGAGCTGAGCCGCTCGAACCAGCTCGCGATGTGGCCACAGTCAATGTGAATATTCGGAACCGGCAGTGGGATATCCTCGAGGAAGCTGGGCGTCGGCATGGGCACGCAGCGCCGCGGTGGCAGCTCGTACTTGCGCGGCTTGTACAGCTCGATTGGCTTGGCGAATTCGGTGATGAGGATCCAGTTGCGCAGCTGCGGATGCGCCGGATCCACCATGATCACGTCCACGATCGGTTGCTTGAGACTGCCGCTCTGGGTCTTGGCCGTCGTCGGCGCCTTAGGGTGGAGCTCGCGCACCGAGTCGCTGTACGTGGCGCACCAACGGCTGTTCTGGATCGTGGTCTTGAGTTTCATGAGCGAGGGCGTCGAGGCGTCGGCCTTGGGCACACCGCCGGCGCGCAGCTGCTCGATGAACGAGCGGAACCACGCGCGTGTGTGCAGTTTGCGGCGCATGGTCTTGCTCCACGTAGTCGAGAGCGACTCGATGAGTCGGTAAATCGGGTGCCGCGCCTCGATCACCGTGACGTACTGTTTAAGCCGCTTGTCGTACCGCAGCGATGCGTTCTGCTTCATGAAGATCTCCTGAATTTCCTCGGCGCGGTATTTGCGCCGCAGCTGGTCGAGCATCCAGTTGGCGCACATGAGCGCACTCTCGGCGCTTTTGATCTTGCGCAGGTCGCTCGCGTCCCCGTGGGTCTCGCAGCGGCGCCCGTTGCTCGAGCTCCAGCAGTTGAAGCAGATCGGCGTCGACGTCTTCTCGGGCGAGGACGCCAGACGCTGCTTGGCGGGAGACGTCGATGCGCTACCGCCTCTTAAGTCTTCGTACAGGCCCGGGTCCACGAGGTCTCGGATCTGTGGCGACGATGCCAGTGGGTTGACCGGGTCAGCGCCCAGCGGCAGCGGCACTGGTCGCCGCTTGGCCTTGGCTCTGGCCTTGCCCGCCGGCGACGGTGGGGCGTTTCCGGTGGTGGGTGGTTTCCGGTCGATCATTGCGACAAACATTGGTGCGTCACGCCGCCCAAGCACAATCTCGCGGGTTCGCGACGGCGACGCGAACGCAGATGTGGATGTGCGTTGGTTGGGGCTTGTCGCGTCCGGGAGGAGCAGCTGGTGTCGGCCTTTGACAGGCTTTTTGCGAAGCACGACGTTGCTAGCGACGAGCGACGAGACGGAGTCAAACTTGGAGGTTTGCAGCGCGTTGCGGATCGTGTCGCGGAGCTTGCTGTTCTTGGAACCGTCGGCGAGGAACAGCGAGTCGCTGGCCAGCCACTCGTCGTTGTTGGCGGCTTCGTTGGGTCTAGACTTGCGACCACGAGAAAAGTTGGCCTGGTCGTCGTGGTCGTTGACGTCGTCCTCGAGCCGTTCACTGTACAAGCTCTGCAGGTCCGAGCCACTGACCGAGTCACATTCCCACGGAGCGGACGACGCGTCCGCATAGTCGAAAGCGGTCGCTGGACTGGACAGCGAAGGAAACAGCGACTTCCGTTGGCCCGACGACAACGGCCGAGAAGAAGCGCACGCACCACCGGTAACGTTGCTACTGCTGCTGTTGGGTCGGCTCGTCGATGGTGACAGTGGCGGCAGGTCGCTGCCCCGTGCATTGGACTGGCCCAGTCGAGGCAGCGCCGAGCTGGACGCCGACTGGAGCGTCGACGCGGTCTGAATAGACGGCAGTGCCGGCTGCGAAGGTGTGAACGCCATCGTGGAGGGTCGGTCCCACTGGCTCTGGCCCGTGAGCGCGTTGTAGTACCAGACCTCCTGCTTCTCCCCGTCGCGCACCTCGTGCCAGCTCGCGGCTTCGAGTCGACATCGCTCTTGTTCGGCCTGCTCTTGTTGCCTCTATCATTGCACAGCATCAGCCCCACGCAGGTGAATGGCCACCACGTCATGAACAAAACCCAACTCAACCCAACTCAACGCACCCTCTTGTCGTCGTCCGCGTGCTTGCGCGCGAGGAATCCTCTCGACTGCGCCTGAATCTACACGTCGTTTTATCATGGTGGATCAGTTCGTGGCCATCAGGCTTCGAGCGTTTCCAAAAATTTAGTACCTTGATGGCGCTGTCTTCGATGCGGTTGACAACGGGTCGGTTCTCGGCCTCAAACGCGAGGCGCTCCGCCTGCGCTTCCTCGCGCCGCTCAACTCGCCTCAGTCGCTCGTGCTCGGCGGCCAAGTGGTCGCGCTGCAGCTCGACATCTCGCTTGGACGGAGATGTGTCCGGCATAAAAGTGTCGCTCGACCGCCGCACGCGCGTCTCCTCGGCATCGAACGCAAACGGGTCGAACGCGCCGTCGCAGGACGCAGGCAGCAGCGTCGCTGTACTCGGTAGCCGAGCTGCTGGCATTGTGTTTGTCTCGTCCTGCTCATCGTCTTCGAGAACCTCGATGGTCTGTCGCACTGGCGCGCGCTTCGCTGGCGACGGCTTGAGCGCCGTCGGGCTCTTGACGCCCTTGGCCGGCGTCTTAACCAGCCGCAGCAGCTCAGTGGTCTCGGCGTGGAGCTGCAGTAGACCGTCGTCTCCGCTGAAGACCTCGTCAGCGCTGAGCTTGTGCGACGGCTTCTTGTTGTCGCCACCGGCTTTGGAGCCACGGCGCTTGAAGAACGACGACACCGGCATGACTGAGACTAACGATCGCGCTGCTTTAGGCCATGATCTGACGCACGGAGACGAGCAGCGCGCGGGTGCCTCCCACAGAGAGGGTCAACTTGCAGAGCCTGGCAGAATGGTTATTTTTCACCGGACCGGTCACATCACGTAACGGTACAGTACAATTACATCTCATGGATTGGTTGTTGGGTGGGTGGGTGTGGGTAGTCAGGCAGTCTATTTGGGATACACAAGGCTCATAGACATGGAATAGATACAGGTCGGGATTGCAGTGCCTCACGAGCAGCACGGCGACAGCGGCAACGGCTGTGGTTGCGGCAGCAGCGGCGCACAAGTCGCTACCGTCGTTTCCTCCTCCTCTTCGCTGCTCGCAACCACTGTCTGGCTAGCCGACGGCGCGGCCGCGCTAGTTATCCGCAGCGGCGCGGGCGCCTTCATCTCGAGCGCGTCGTCGTCCTCACCCACCGCGACGATGGCCATCGCGTCTGCCTGCTGGTCGGGGAGCTTGCGCCGCGTGGCACGCGCGTCGGCCTTGGCGAGCTTGCGCTTCTTGCGAAACCGCTTCATCTCGCTCGAGTAGTAGAGCTCGCGGGAGCTGCGCACGCGCTTGGCGTCGGCGACGAACGCGTCCACGCAGTCGCGGCTGAAGCCGGCACTTTGTAGCAGAGTGACGCGCTCGGCCGAGGTGAAGCGCCGCACGCCGTCGCACTCGCTGGCCATCGAGCCGACGCGCGTGCTCCAGGTGAACTCGGGCGTGCGCGCGAGCCCGATGGACGGCCCGCTCTTGGGCACCGCGCTGCCGCCGTGGCCCACGCCAAACTCGTGGATCGTGATGGTGGACCAGCGCACGCGCTTGGTGTTGGTGGTGCTGGTGCTGGTGCTAGTGGTCGTAGGCATCGGATCTGTGACGTTAGGCTATGAGCGACTGAACCTTTCGCGTCGGGCGATGGACCTGCCGATAGACGCGGCTATGTATACCCACTAAGTAGGTTGCACCTCGGTATACTAGCCTGTCAAACATAGCTGGGGAATCATTTGGGCTGAGAAGGAAAGGGAAAAGATCAGAATTGTTGTTATACCGAGGTCTTGAGGCAGGGTGACCGACTGATCCATGACAGCGGCGACGTCATTGCCCCAATCATCGAGATAGTACTGTCAGATCCGGATTGATTTATTTTGTCGGATACAGTAGATCGAGAAGAATCTTGATTTTGTTCAAGGGACACCCAGTTCATTGAACCAGGGACAGAGTCCGAGGCATGTTGTTGCTCCGATTCCTATCATCATCATCAGGAACTCATGGTCACAGACTGCTCTGCTCCAGTCTGAAGTCTACTGTACGTACTGTACTAGTGTAGGACACCCACGGAGGGAGTCGTCCTCCGAAGCCTCGCCTGTGCTGTACAGTACCGTGGTTACAGTACAGTACCTACACTGATGGCCTGCTCGCGTTGCCCACACAACGACAGACGACCGCGCCGCGCCTGTCAGCACCGCTGGGCTCCATCAATGATGGCATCATAGAGTCCATCGTCGCCATCGAGCGTGGCGCTGCCTTTATGGGTGAGAATCTCGAGGTCATCTTCCCTCGGTTGCGCAGGTGAACTCAACGAAGGCGCTTTGCGCGACAAGGACAACCCACTCGTCTTTCCCATGCGCGAGTTCGTGTACGGTTCAGTGCTGTAAAGTATCAAATCACCTTGTAGCACAGTACAGTACACCGGATCAAGCAATTGCACGAACGACACCACGATACGATACAGCACGTTGGCGCGTATCCATGTCGCCCCCGCTACAGTACCAGCGTCGCAAGGCTCTAGCCTTGAGGCTAGGCCCTAGGACATAGTGTACCGCGCCGAGACAGAGGACGGATGCCGGCTGGATCTGGACGCTGTGAACTTTCGCCAAGCTCCTTGTCTGCTCCCCAAATAACACGCAGCCTTCTGGATTCCATTTTCCAAAGTTTGGAGACTGCCCTTGCTGCCGCGTGCGTCAGTGGAGACGTGACAGGGAACGCAAGGATGTCCGGCACGCATGGATAGGCGCTAGTGACTGCCGGCAGGCATTGACTGGTGGCAGGAATCCTGCCAGGATGTCGCTGCCCCGCCAACCTGGAACGATGAGAAATGACTATAGTACTGCTATGATCGAGAGAGAACGCGATGGTCAATCGTCGAGAAGCTACGATAAATCCGAGGAATGGAAACAAGTGCAGTAGATACTGTGCAGCTAATAGCGCTGGTATTTCCCGAAGCGGATGTAATTACACTTCTACACAGTTCTAATGATCTACTACTTCACGGCTATTATCTTCAACTACAGTCTACATGGGCGAGACCCCGCGGCGCTTCATCCGCGCCACCGTCTACCCGTGGAATAAATAGGCTCGCTGGAGATGATGCCGGCTTACGCGAGGATGCCAACGCAGATATTGGACTCGAACAGCATGACCTTCTTGGGCGGCTCCCGCGAGGACGGCACAGTTGGAGATCTCAGTTCATGCAGCAGTTGCAGCTGGGAGAGGTTGCCGCAGCGCAGCACGTGCGCCGAGTCGAAATCTAAACGCGACACGGCACGCGAGTCCTGGATGGCACGCGCCTCGCGGCACAGCAGCGAGATGTCGTCGAGCGTGAAACCGTACAGACGAGTGAGCAGACGCACGCGCTCGACCGGGCAGATCCACACCTCGTTGATGTCGCCACGCGGGATAAGGTCTTCCTGGTCGATCTCCTCTTGACTCTGGGTCATCTGCACGATGTATTTGGCAGTCGGCGCGCCAACGAGGCCGACGGCAGGGCCGCCAACAGTGGGCACGGCGCACGACGTGTAGCCCTTGCGGAACTCGAGCACCTCGATGTGGCTGAAGCGCACGCTCTTCTTCTTGGGCGCGGCGCGGGCCTCGGCGATCATGACGGCGACGTCGCTGTCGTCCAGCATTTGCTCGTCGCTCAGTCGCATGGGGATGTGAAGCGGCGACGTGTGTTGGTTTCAAGACAAATCTAGATGTGACGGGTGACTGGGGCTTGGTTTCACAGTGTGCACACAGCTGGCCTGAGGACCAACAGGGCAGGTTGGATTTTGACTGGGAATTCGATAGTCAAGGATACAAACGACTGCTTGATAGAAAAGTGCTGCACATCCCTCGCTCCTCTTCCCTTGGTTGTCCACTGGACAGTCCAATACAAACTCCACATGTTGGTGATTTTGTGGATCGCACTGTTCGCCATTTTTACCCAGCGTTGCTGTGCGTACGCCAACTCGGTGTCCCACTGCGTTCACGCTGTTGTGAAAAGGTTGGAGACACGCAATCTACGTTATACGAGTAGTTTATCAACTATTATTCACATACATACTTACATAATTGATATCAAGTTAAAGTCTCGCTGAAAACCCATGATGACTTAGGGATGGTGGGAGCGAAATGTAGTCAGGCAAACAATTTGATTGGGCCTTCGCTGAAATCCCCCTAACCCGCGGGTGCCGTACTCAAGTGACGCATGTTCCCGCGTTCCACTATCAAAAAATGGTCGGCTGCACGCCGTGCACGGGTTGGGTGTGCACGTCGGCTTTCTCCAACTGTATCGCACACCGTGTGGTCAGTTCCGATTGGGTGCCAATTTGACTCAAATTGAAAAGCCACCACGAACTGGGCAGATCTACTAAATACCTAAAACAAAGTAAAATAGACGTTTTATAATTCAGATAACTGTATTCGAGTTGGGAACACTGGAATGTTTCCGACAACTTATGTCGGAACAGCCACATAGTGAACTTTCACTCACTGTGTGGACGTTCAACAGAGAACGATGTATTTCCAGCTGGAAGTTGTTCTAGTCTTTGAAGAAGGTGGTGGAGACACTAATCAGATCAAACTACTAGAAGCCATTCAAGCACACATTTGCTTGTAGACCTGACAACTGACGCACGAGCAAGCCTTTCACCTTGCATGACACGACACTGGCTTTCAATCTGCCGGATATAGGTATGTGAAACTAGTCATTTGATCTCGCATTGTTGATCACGGATTCTTGACCAGTATTTCCAGTGGTGGTCGTCCCGTCAGGATCCTCCCAAAGCTAGCCCAGAACTGTACGCAGAGCATGACCGTACAACTGTGAGGCAATATCCAGAGCTCTCCCGTGCGGCGCACGGCATTAGGTTGAATTCGATTTTTTTTTTTAAAGCTTCTTAAAATAAAACCTTGTTCAGAATACTAGAGTCGTTTTTTTGAGAGGTGTCCACACGCAAATTGTGAGTTGAGGGTCAGCCACATAATCCCAGCGGGGACGCCACAGTTCTGTCTCTCGACACTTTTTGATCTCCTCACACAGTGAGATCGCAATGTGTTAAGAGACGCGACGAAGCCACTCTTGCTGTTGCCCAGCTGTTCAGTCGTCAGCGGGACTTCAGGATAGTGTCAACTGTCGAGTCTACACTCTTCTGATGTCAGAACTGGGAAGTTCCCATGAGCCTCCAGATCGTCAATCATCTCACCGCACACTTCCTGGAATTTTCGAATCAAAAATCACCTTTTCATCTGAGAAAAATCCGAAAGTTGTGGTCCACACAGTACCCATTCTTGCTTTTGTGGCAAAAGTGGCACTAGAAGAACCATTTGCTTCTCCAGTCGGTGGCGCATCCTTCTGTTCTCAGACGAGAAAGACGCAGGCCAAGCAGCCAGCCACGCACGTGGACCATTATGGTGCGCCACGAATGGGACCAAGCGGCGGACGAGCGCGCGCCGCAGCGGCCACCCGATGGTGCGCAAAGCAGAGAAGCGGCGCAGCAGCAGCACCGGCAGTCGCTGCGTTCAGTGGCCGAGTCGCTCCAGATGGCGCGAGAGACTGCGCACTCGTTGAGCATGCAGTCCGGTAGGTGACGGACGAGCAGGTGGGATGTGTGTATCACGATCTATGGCAGGTCGATTGACGAGCGATCGTATTGCAGAACAATTGGGTCGCAACGAGCGCGCAGTGGAAGAGGCGCAGTACACGGTTGACCTGTCGAAGCGCATCATGCGCGGGATGACTTGGTCGGGCTGGATCACCAACGCGCTCACGGCGCCGCCGCTGCTGGACCGCGACTCGAATGGAACAGCAGTGACGAACGGCACTATAGGCGCAGGCCCTGATACGCAGGTACTGGTCTTGCTCGTGCCGAATGACTCGTGAGGCTGGTGTGACGTAGGGGGATGCTGAATTTTGACTGTGTGTGGCGGCAGATCACCATGGGCTTTATCTGTCCCGATTGTAAAGTTATGTTCAAGAACCCAGAAGAGCTGGCGATGCATTATACCAAGGCGCATAAGAATATTGGCGATCGGAACGAAGAGTCGGTGTCGGCTTTGAGCGAAGACCGAAGAGAGTCAGGTTTGATGCGTCGGCCACAGCAGCACGAGCAGCTAGTCCAGTCGAGCGAAGACGCCCACGCGCTCTTTTTACGCGACTTGGAACCGCAGCTGGCAGAGCTCAAGCAGGCGTCACTGGCGCTGGGCAATGCGCTAGACACACAGAACCGGCAGCTGGATCGGTTAGATGACAAGATCGACACGGTCCACGACGGCATGAAGCGTGCGTCCGTGCAAGCCAAGAAGCTCACGGGGCGGAAACTTCCCGTGGTGTTTCGCTTCCGGTGTGCATTTCAGGAGGTGGCGACGAGGAAATTCGTGCGGGATGTGGAAGGCGAGGCGGTGCTTGGGTGCGTGCGTGCGTGCCGGTCCAAACGACTTTGTTTGTGCATTTGTCGTTTCTGATCGATTTTTGTTTTGAAACTCACGAGTAGCGCGGATATCTTGGTGGACGGGTGCACGTTCCGAGCTTATACACTGGGCGACGATACAGAGATCTGGGGTTTCCAGAGCGAGACGTCGAGTTTTTTTCTGGGGCTGAACCGCTTTGGCAACCTCAAGATCCGCGGTAGCGACTTGCAGTCGTTCGAGCAGTTTGCGATCGAGCGCACTAAGCCAACGACCGCACTCTTTGCGTTTGCTAGCTACTTTGGGTACGGCGGGTGGATCACTCGGAAGAACGACATCAACCTGTCGGTATTACGCGGGTCACCCGAGAACAAATCGTTCGCGGCCCAGTTTAAGCTCATTAACCTCGACCAGATCCAGTCCGAGCTGACCAACACCAGCAAGTGAAGCCGCTCGAGCCGTCTCACTTCATCATCTGTGGATGGTTCACTTAAGCGATTCAAACGCGAGTATGTCGTGGGCAGCGGGGCGAGAAGCCATGCGCTTATTGCCATTGGCTTCATTACGTAGATCCTATGAGCATGTATAGTACCAGGGTTGGAGTAGAATAGAATCTGAATTGTAGCTGCGATAGAGTTATCGGCCGACTAGCCGTGCATCAAGTACACGAGAACAAATTGCCCCAAAGTCGAAATGACCAGTGCAGTGGCGGTTAATAAAGATGTACTTTTCAAGTCGATGATCAGTCCATTGACCATCCTGAATATACTCTCATACTGCTACCGTACTATCAACTCTTACATGGGGTGGTGGGTGGCCATGTTCCAGCTCGACAAAACCCCCGAATATACACGCACACAAACGAGCAAAGCTGTGCTGTTTCTCACAGCAAGATTCCTCGCAGGGCAATGTCTTCAATAGCGACTCGTTCGTCGATGCGCCGCCGGGGTCGTGAGCCCGCGGCGGCCTCAGCTGCCTGCGTCGGCACCTGGCTAATACTTGAATTACCTGCGTTCAGAGGCGGAGCAGTGCTCTCTCGTCGACTGGCAGGCTGCCACGCCGGGAAGCTCGGCTTCCCCGGAGGCGGCGGTCGTCTTCGTTCGGTGGTCTCCGGCACATTCACCCACGACGCCTTCCGATCGGGCGCGTATTTTGATGCTTGTGACGGTGGCAGCGACTGCGACTGCGTGTGATTGGGAGGAAGAGGCGACTGCGACTGCGACTGCGACTGCGACTGCTTGGGAGGAAGTGGCGAGCGCATTCGGCCGGACCCTTCGTCGCTGCTGAAGCTGCCTTTGCTGGAGCCAACCCACGAGGTCTTGCGCTCGCCCCGCGGTTTGTCCATTTGAGGAGAACGTACAGTACTGATCAGTTGCCGACTGAGCTCTGCTGTCACATCCCACGAGGTCTTGCGCTGAAGGCGAGGTTGCTCGGGCATGGGCATACGCCTCGCCACACGAGGCTGCTCCATCATTGGAGCACGTGGGACTGTGCGAGGCTGCTCCGTCATCGGCGAGCGGGCACTTACCCCCGACCCGGCAGATCCGGCACTGCTAGTAGAGGTGTTCCTTTCCAATTGAGGCTTCTCTGTATGCAGTCGACTCGGTGTCAAGCTCACGCCGCCCGCCACGGGGGGTTTCACCGTCGTCTGATTCTTCTCAGCCAGCTCCTGGCGTGCCAGCAGCGGTGCGCTCAGCATCTTGGCTTTGTTCACGCACACGAGGCAGAAGCCGAGCGACTTGACCACGACGTCGTAGCCGTGGGCCTCGACCACGAGCTTCTTGACCACTTTGCACGTGTTGCACACGTTGAGCTTGCAGACCACGCACACGCCCTGGCTTTGGTTCTGCTGCGCGAGCTTGCGCAGCGGGCCGCCCGAGCTGCCCAGACCGCTCGAGCTGAAGAACGAGTCGCTTCGCCGCCGGGAGCACCCGCCGGCGCACCCCTGGTCGTTGTCGTCGTCGCACTCGCCGTCGTCCACGCTTGGCCGCCGGGCGGGCGGCGAGTGCTGCAGCATGAAGCTCAGCTTGCGGTTGTAGCCGGCGTCCACGAGCCGCGTCGGCGCGATCAGCGTGCGCACGACCGCCGATACGACGCCGCGCTCGGGCACGTCGCCCAGCGGCGCGAAGAACCCTTTCTGGAACGTCTCGACCTGGCTGCCGACGCCACCCGTGAGTCCTTGCACGTTCTGCTGGCGAAACAGATAGCTAAACGAGCTCTTGGCGCGCAGCATCTTGAATTCGGTGAGCGGCTTGAGCTGTGCATGGGAGATCGAGTGGATGATATAATACCCAATCTGCTCGCCGTCCGCGCGCTTGAAGAGCCCGCTCGTGACCAGCGAGAGCAGGTCGCGGCGCTTGACAAAGGGCACCCCGGCGCCGCCCATCTCGGTCCACGCGATGCCGCAGAAGCGGTACGGGTCCTCGTCGGTCGGCGCGTCCAGCTGCGCGAGCAGGCGAAAGTTGCTCGACTTGTCGTGGATCGAAAACCCGCGCGTGGCGTGGCGCTCGGGCCCGTCCACGAACGCGCCGTGGACCGCGTCCTCGACGGTTCCGCGCATCGAGCCCGTCACCAGTATCTGCGGCACCGAGATGTTGGAGTCCACGCGCTCGTAGCGGCCGTCCGCGGTCAGCAGGCGCGGCACAAACGGCGCGTCTTTGCGTGTGGTGGTCGGGCGGCACTCTTTGTAGACCGAGATGCCGTCCTGCGCCTTGACGAGTTTCCAGTCGAGCGCACCGACGCGCCGCGCCGGGTTGTCCACGCAGAACGCGTCATACTCGCGCAGCGCGTTCTGGAGCAGCGCGTCCGCGAGCTGTCGATACGCCGTCTGCTCCTCGGGCGTCAGCACCAAGCGCGTCGGCACGGCATGCGGCGGCAAGACCATTGTGCAGTGTCGGCTGTGTGGGTGACTGCGAAAGAATAAGGGAATGACGGAGAGCTACAATTGTTATAAGTGACAAGTGACCGCCGGCTAGCTGTTCAAAGCGCCATGTGGCGGTTGCTCGCGTGTACTATTGAATGGAGTTTGGTGATTACGGCAAGCGGGGACCCACGCGTCGTGTCGCCGGCTGGGAGCGGATGTTGCTGGGCTTTCGTGGGCGGCGAGAGAAGAACACCGGCCAGGTGAACTGGGCATCAGCTCCATCTCCACTCGCCCGAGGGTTTCCCGCAGAAACAGGTTGCAGTTCGCGAGCTGATGCGGAGTCAGATCCAGATCTGATGCATTTGTTATAAGAGGTGTTTTGTCAGAAGAATCGGCAATCATGCCGGTTGAAATGAAAAGGGTATTTGAACATACAGGAATCGGACCAGAATTCGGCAAGTGCCACTTTCGTGATCTCGTGAAGGGGGTCCTCCACGCATAGAGCGCACAGCCGACCAGGCTATTCGCTTCGAAGTCAGGCGACCTTCCCCGTCGTTGCGCAGCATTTTGCGACGGAAGAGAGGCGCCAAACCTTTCCGCGCAAGACACTCTTTCTCTTCAAAGTGACCGTTTGTAGACTAAACTGGACGCGCGCAATGGAGCCGCCAACTTTGCTGTCAGTATCAGGAGCTCAAGGTCTCTTGGTCACCTCACCAGTACTGCATATTATGGCAAATAGTGCCACTACTGGTGGGGAGAAAGAGAGAGCGCGGGGGTGAATCAGTCGATCGCAGTCGCAGTTGGAGGGGTTGCACAATGTGGCGGCTGTGGCTTCTCGATCGAGAGATGCGCTGGAAGCTCGTTCACTGTGCCATTCGTGTGATCCATCAGTCCAAGCCTTCAAATCTCAACTGCTTTTAGGAGTGTGGCACAGGCAGCGCACGGTTCTCCCGTCGCCGCGAGATAGGGGCCCATGCGGCTATCTGCATACTGTTCAGTCGCTTTCTAACTACTTATAAAGTACAGTACAGTACAGTAGCAAGAGTTGACGGGTGCGGTTCGTGGCGGGGTGGGGTGGGATCGTCCACTCGTGAGGCTGCGTTTCCACCGCAACCTTTGGAATGGAACATGCTGCAGGCCAGCCCATGCATCAGGAAGGGCGGACAAGCTCACCCTCGCTCACCGCCCTCTCGAAGTTTGGTAGCAAACGAACTCGTCCACCTCCCCCAGATTCGACTCGAACTGGTAGAGAGGGACAGAACTCGCCTGCGGCTATTACCGTTCGTCACTGGAAGCGCTACACTGTACTCACTCTAGCATTACGATTGCCAGTCTCCAGCTGGTTTGAGCAGCGAACATCCTTCGCTATGGAAATCTTGCGGTCTGGGGACTGGGGTTTTCACGGTCGACTGCTCAAGTCCAGTCCTCCGAAGTACTGACAATTTCAAAGGCAGTGACGAAGCACCGCCGCCATCATCGCTGCTTCCGTGAGTTGAAGCTGCATCGTACGCGCTTATAAGCGCTAACAGCACTAACGCGAATGCTGTCAGATTCGTCGCCAGTGCAACTTCAACTTTTTACCTGTACAATACGATCTTTCGAAGTCAGTCAGCGCACCATATACAAGCCCACTCTATAAGAGCAAATTCGTTATAAGAGCTCAAATCTCATGGACCAACAGACACTTTACCAAAATCAAGTTAAAATATTTGTTGGACGATATAAGAGCATACGAGCACAAGAGCACCAAATGGATGGACCAAAATGTACTCGCCTTCACCAGCCAAACGGTATATGGACCCAGCTCACTCTCACTTTCGAAATGGCTCGCTCGTCGCTGACCTTCGGCGAGAAGCTCATGCTCCTAGCGTACTACAAGTCCAGCCCGGTCTTCGCCACCAAGACCTGGCTTGCTGGGCACTCTCAGAGTTGGTAAGGCCGTCGGTCGCTCGACCATCACGCGCCTCGTCGCAGCCCCTGCTCCCATGCCAACCAACGCGGATGCTCGTCGCCAGTGCAAGCCCCATTATCCTGAGATGGAGCAGTTGCTCTTGGAGTTCGTTTGCCTCCACGAAGCGTCCTGTGCGCTGACCGACTTCATTGTGTGGGAGAAAGCGAACGAGATCATCCACCCCCAAGAAGTGTACTTCTCTAGGGTGCAGAAGTTTAAGAAGAGGTACAACGTTCGGCTGCGCTCTGCCCATGGCGAGTCCGGGTCGGTGGACGAGGCCTCTCTCGACGACAAACGACGAGAGCTGCAGTCCCTCATCGAGACGTACTCTGTCGAAGATGTCTTCAACTTCGATGAGACCAGACTTTTCTTCCGGATGCTGCCAAGCCAGACAGTCGCCACGGGCAAGATCCGCGGCACGAAGAAGGAAAAAGCGCGTATCACGGTTGGTCTC
This sequence comes from Pythium dissimile, assembly GCA_023336445.1. NCBI lineage: Eukaryota > Oomycota > Peronosporomycetes > Pythiales > Pythiaceae > Pythium > Pythium dissimile. The sequence continues at coordinate 62,515 of JAADWZ010000086.1, forward strand.
TGTTGCAACTTGGCAGGCACTGAGAAGACCGCCCCTGTGATGATCAACAACGCAAAGTAGACGCGCTGTTTTCGTGGCGTGAACGTGGATCGTGTCAGCATTCAGATTTACTCGAACAGGAAGGCGTGGATGACTCGTGTGTTCTTCCTCGAATGGCTATATGGCTTCAAATTGCAAATGCACGATCGCAACGTTCTCCTTCTGGTTGACTACGCCTCGAGACACGACTGCATCGAGCTCTTCAACGTTCGCGTCTGCTTCCTTCCTCCAAACACAACCTCATTCCTCCAGCCACTGGATGTTGGGATCATCAAGAGTTTAAGTGCAAGGACAAGAAGTATCTCATACGCTGGGATTGATCAGCTTGACGCGGACGGCAAGATCGCACGCATGGACGTGCTCACGGCCATCAATTTACGGTCGAGGCCTGGGCCGAGGTGAGCGGGGACACCATCGCAACTGCTGGTGCCATACTGGCATTGTGCCCGCACCCATGGCGGCTGAGCTGAAGTCGTCCAACGACTGTCGTGACGCTGGCGACCTCACAGAGCTGAGTGCTCTCATCCGCCACCTCAAACTCGATGATCCTCTTGAAGTGTCCGTCTACGTTGACGTTGAAGACGCTACGATAATGGAGCTCAGTGAAGCTGATGACACTAACGAGGAGATGGTGTTCGACGAAGAGGAAGAGGAGGACAGTGAGTCATTTACTCACCGCGATGCACTGGTTGCCTGCCAACAGCTCTCAGTCTACGCATTCTCCCAGGGTGGCAAAAGCCAAGAGATCGTTGAACTCATGGTTCATGCCAGAGAAATGCTTCTCCGTGGCATGAAGTAGCGAAAGATTACCGCGTTCTTTGAGCCTGGAGTGGATAATGAGATGTAAAAAAGTCACTTCGCCCTTATGTTCACAAGGTCATATTTGCTGGGAAACCGGTCCAGCCTTCCACAAGTGACCACCCATTGTTGCGCACCAGCAGGCGGAGGTAACCTCGTGACTCTTTGTGTTCGCACGGTTTCCTCGGGATATTTGTGATCGACTTGGTCGTGGGTTCGATCCCAGTCATAAGAGTGTGAATCCACCGTGTTTTGATAGTATAGTCATAATGATCTCGGATTTTGGAAATATTTGAAATTACTGACATTGTTTTGGTAAGAACAAAAACAATATATAAGAGCATCACAGACCCTGATGCCTGGCGTCTTCTCGACGTGGACCTGGATCGTGCGCTTCTGATCAAACGTGAGTACTGTGCGGGTTGCTGTCATAGCCTTGTTGGGCTCTGAGTGGTCGGATCACCAGACGAGTGTGCGGGACGGCCGATCAAATCCAAAACCTCTGTCCTTACATAGAGGCAAATCGGTGGTTGGTGTTCCTGTGGTTAATAGGTACACCATACAAAAACGAAGTCAAATTTGCTGGTGCAGCAATCTGTGGTTCTTATATAGGATTTTGATCGAAGAGGGACGCTGTACTCCTATTTCTTGCCCTCTGCCCATACCCTAGCGGACGGAGTGTATCCTTTATGTCACATCGTCCGCTCAACTGGCGCATAAAATGGCATCTAGAGTATAGCAGGCCTATTGGAAGCCTATTGGAAGCTCGGCTTCTTCAACCATGTAAATATCTTGAAGATATTTCTCACCTATAAGTGATATCAAAGATTGGCCTTCCAGAGTCTACTGGTGGTCGATTCACGCGTGGACGACTCACTCTCCAATCCGGCACCTTTCAAGGACCCAAAGATGACGTGCTTAGGCTGGGTTCTCAGAAGCGGTCAGCTACGACGATGCGAAGCGGACCGGGGTCTAAAGAATAGGTACTGTCATCACCACATCGACCAGTGTCGCGGCATGAAACTCGATGGCGCCAAATGTCGGGCGAAGATGAAACAGCCTGGCTACTTGTATTGCTGTGTTGACCACGACCCGGCCGAACGAGCCACCCGTCTGAACCCTCGCGACTTCCAACTGGACTACTTGCGTGACAATCGAATGGATGACATTGTCGCGCTCTACAAATATCGAGACCCGTACCACAAGGTGAAGCTGCCTGTCACGCTGGGACTGAATTATCAGCTGGACCACATATTTGAGCTTCAGTGCGCGGCGCATGCTGTGCGAAATGTGGCGTTTCGTGATCCAGAAGACCGGCAACTCGCCGTTCAAGTTCTTCGAGACGAAGTTCTGAACGAGAACGAAAATTTGTGCTTCACGTTGACGACGACCAACCAGATCAAAGGCGCCGCCGTGCGCAAGTTTCTGGACGACACGCGCACGGGCCACGTGGGAATCAGAACGTTCACGGAGTACATGATGGACGAAGAGCACAAAATAACGCGCACGCGGGTTGACCGTAAGGTGACGAAGCAGATCCGGTCGGAGATGATGAAGGCCAACAAAGCCTGCCAGAACAAGTTGAACGACGAGAGCGAGGCGCCCGAATTTGAACGTCTGCTGGCGCAGTTCCAGCAGCTCTACGTCGCCATGAAGCATTGAGACCGCTCCAGGGTGTCCAAGGTTTCAAGGCGAGAAGACGATGAGTTGGGGTCCGCAACACATCTCATACGCATGAGTGCATCTTACTACATAGTCTTAGTGAGTACTAGTACGTTCATACATTCGAGGTCAAAAGTGCATTGCTCGTATGATCATGAGGGCATCTCGACGAACCAATGGTGGTGGCATGAGTAAGTTGGAATAACGAATTCGAGCCTGAGTCCATGAATGGCTGAAGCCTGCCGCAGTGATTCGGAAGAGCCGCCGACTTTTCATGGCGAATGTATTTTCGGCCTGTTCAAAATCCAATCAACTTCCCGTGTCGAGCCCGCTTCATGAATGCGCCATAGCTTCGCGCGCCAATGGCGAATGCGAATTGGATCCGCGAGATCAAAGACGCCGAGTTCGGCGTCGAGAGCTCTATCGCCGTCCGCGAGCAGTACAAAACCAAGCTGCGAGCGCTCGTCAATGCACTACAGCCATCTTCATCGCCTCTTCTTTTTGTTCCGAGCACACGCCACGCCTCAAAGCCACTCCATCGAGCCAGAAACCAACGCGGGTCGCCTCACAACCATCCGTCATCCCCTTTCAAGCCGGCAGCCGATGCGTCCAACAAGAAGCAAACGCGCGATGCCCTCGCGAACCGGCTGCGCGTGCGAGCGACGATGCCCGCGGGCAAAGAGCTCCAAGTCCTCGGTGACTGGCTGCTGCTGCTTCGCGCGGCGTCGGTCAACGTCGTGGAGAGTATCGTAACATGGCGCTCAGTTATTCATCAGGCGAGGCCGCTTCCATACGAGGTTGACCATATCAACTACCTCTTGCAAATGGTGAATGATGTTGACTTTCTTGATCGGTGTGTGGGTCTCGTGGACTGGCTCGGCTTCCGACTCGTCCGGAATCCGTTCATCGTGAGCGGCGGCTTGGATGGCGACGACGTCAAATCGACCGCAGTCGGGCAGCTGGAACCGCAGCGGTGTTCTCCTGGTGAAAAGAAACGGACTGACTCGAAGCATGCGCCGCCGTCGTTGCTGAGTAAGCCGCTCGTAGCGATCACCCCCGAAGACGACGTGACAGACGGATCACGGATATTCTCAGCAATGTCGGTGCTAACAGATGAAGAGGCTTTTTACGGAAGGCACACGACCAACAAGCGTGTCGCGTCTTACTTGACGAGCTGCGAACAGCTTCCACCAACAGACAGCATCGATGAAGGCAAAATCATCAATGAAACGACAAGCGCGAGTTTGTTTGATGAAATCGCTGAACTGACGAAATTTCGGCGACGACACGAGCAGCGGCTGGCAGTTCTCCAGCGAGAGCGGAAGCGCGTGGACGATTTGGTGAATCAGCTGAGCCACCAGGTGAGTCTTGGTCCATGGCTAAAGGGAAACCACAAATGACATCCCTTTTCTTGCGGCCCAGGAGAGTCGAATTGCGTACCATCGCGAGTGTGACTTGGTCAGCGACCATCGAGTTTGGAAATATCGCGAACAGCTTCGACATTCCACACTTCGCTCGACGAATGCATCGCTCAAGCAAATGAGTGGTCGTCTCCAACACCTGAACGACGCGATCGCAAATACGCACAAAACCGTCTCAGAACTCTCCTGTCGGCTGTCGCAACTCGTCGACAAAAAAATGCACGTCCGTGAAGAACGCCAAGACGAAAAGCGGCTCTTGGCGGCTAGGCACATCGAGCGCCAGAAAGGCGCGATCCGACGCAAAACCCTTGAGAGAAGTCGCAATTTTAAGACCACGCGGGTCAAAAACCCGACTGTAGATCCGCTTGATTCTTCTGCTCCTGGTGACGCGGGGGATAAACGGGTTGAAGAGACGCTAGCCGAAGAGCTCTCGACTGCTTTTGGCGCCCCAGCGAGTCTTACAAATCGGCGGGTGGAACTCGATCACAAGCGGCAGGAGAACATGGCGCGGCGAAATGAAGTCAGACGAGAGTATGAGCAGAAACTGGCGGACGAAGCGAGGGAATTCAATCGCCGGCGAGGCGAGAACGCTCAAATGTTTCTGGAGGATCGACAAGCGCAGATATTCGAAATACGCCGGCAACAGCTCATCCGCGAGAAACAAAGAAGAGAGAGGGTGGACAAACTCAGCGCAACGCCACTATATACCACTGTCCAACACATCGGAGGTGTCAGCGCTGTCAGCGACAAGAAGTTTAGGATCGCTGTGTACGATCAAATAGCGAGAGGCTACACACCTGCCGGGCTTCAGTTTGTCGCCTACGATCCGTCGACGTCCAACAGCTTTGCGCTGCTTGTCGCCAAACGCGAGTACACCGCACTCGGGTACGGACGGACCCGCGACGGTCTAGCTGCTTTCTGCCAGTGGCTTTGCTTGGTCTACGAGAGACGTAAGCGCCAGTTCAAGCTTGTTTGGTCAGGTTCTCCGTGTCCACCGCCCCTTCGAATCCGTGAGTATGACCACGCGCTAGTGTGCGTCCACAAAGAAGGAATCCGCGTGCAAGGCTCGTTCCGGAGTCCGCTTCGCTTCGTGGCCGCGTACATTCGCACGAGCGACTGCTCCAAGCTGCATTTCGTCCTCTCCTCAGTTGATGCGAATGCAGACACCGTCGAAATCGCGGTTGAAGCATCGCAATTGCTGCCGACTCAGTCGATGCGGCTTGGATCCGACTTTGGTGGTGGTCCGACGTACGCCAGCTGGATGCATACTCTGGACGCCGACGGTGAGCTTCGGACTGACGAAGACCGACTGCAGTTGAGCAGAACACGCGTGTACTCTGGCGAGACGACGGGATTCGGCGGAAAGGAGCGCGCACACGTTCAGATATACGACTCATCTGCAACAGAATACGAACTCGTGGTGTCGGACCGCTCAGCATCGCAAAACTTGCCTTTGTGTGAACTGCCGCAAATAGTAGTGCTGCTCAAGCATCACGTCAACCCGTACGCAGTGCATCTTCCCAACTCAGCTTTCGGTGATCTATTGGATTGTATCCGTCTTGAACGCCAGGCGGGTACTGTAGATGGTCGGGCAACGATTATTGGAAGCGCAGTGGTACTTCCAACGTGGCGAGCTTGTTTGGCAAAATACGTCCGAGCTCTTCGCATGGCGAAATTTGGCTGTAGAATCGACGGGGTCCTGCACTTCGTCGTCGTTACGTTGGTGCAGCAGAATACCGAATTCCGCGCACATCTGCTCTTTGAAATAGTCCGAGTCGACGATCCGGCCTGCCGGCAATCGCTTCGAATCAGCTTGTCAGACTTGCTCCGCTGTCCAGATACGATATGGCGAGCGACTCGAACCGATATTGGGAGCGGTGATGAAACGAGGTCTTGCGAATTGTGTTTACGAAATCTTGCACGCCTCACGCACGCGACTGCGGTACAACACACGCATGTCACAAGACTCGAAGAGGAGACATCGCCAGTAGCGTGGAGCGAGCCATGCGACGAGTGCGTAGAAGCGCAGAGGAGTCGGCTTCAAATCCTGCGCAGTCTGCTTGTCACTGGAGTTTTGTCGTGCGAAACCGACTTGGATCACCTGTACTATGCGACGTGTCGGGTATGCGGGCAGGTCCCACCACCTGTAGCGATCGTCGTACCAGGAAAACCAAACGGTTCTTGTGACGGCACCGTTTTCGACAACTTACTGCGTCACTTCTTCACGTGTTTCGATGTGGATACGGAGCGTTTGGATGACGCAACGCACATACGAGACACACTCGAGCAGTCGAGGATATGCGTTCTTCACGTTGCGACTCCACATATTCCAACGCGGTCAAGCGTTTCTTCTCTTGGTGACCAAATTCGAGAATTTCTTGAGGGCCAACCAGTCGAATTGGCGCTCGTTTATGGTCGAGTTGATTTCCGAGTTGAACCGTACGATACCAGTGATAACTGCCGCACCGCTTGTGTTTCGGAAGATGGAGCATTGATTCAAGCCCTCCAAGACGCAGCAGCCTCGATTCTGGCTATCGCCCAAGCATCTCCTGTTGATTTCGACGCTATCACCGACGACGAGCACGACAGCATCGCCAACTTCGACGGATACTTGGTGAGTGAAGCCCTCCTTGTCGAGTTGACGAGCGTGATCCTCCATCCAGACAATGACTGGTGTGCCCCAGGTGAGACGGTCGGGGCTTCGAGCTGGGGCAAAGCTTCTGAGTTCTTGAGTGATCCCCAACACCTTTCGAATGAGTTGCAAGAGACAGATATCGTTGGCTTGGACAGCCATACATACCAACTTGTCACCGCGTACACAGCTCATCCAAAATGGCCGAGCTTTCCGGAAGATGTTCGACATCCATTCCGCGCTCTCCTCGCAAGCATTCTTCACATTGTCCACATTCAGCGACTACTCGACGAAGCAGGAGGCAGCGTCTTCGTCCATGATGGGTACTCTGAGCACACTGGAGCAAACGGTTCCCACGATGGACGTATCTATCACGTGGAAAATGGTACCACAGTCATTCGGGTTAGTCTTCAGTCACTCGATGCCAATCACAATAACGAGTCCCTAGGCGATCTGCCTCCTCAAACTCATCAACTTTATTGACTAAAAGATGCACTTCGCAGTCGGTTGATCGCTGCAGCAAGCTGGAGGACAAAAAGAAAAGCTTTGATTATCAAGCCCCTCGATATGTGACGCTGAATATGCTTACCTCAAAACGACGTGGACGAGCGTAGAATCCTGATTTGCGGTGAACGCCGATCGTATCGAGGGATTTCGTGCGGTTCATTTCCTCTTCGATCGCCCCCAACACCTCCTGGTAGAAATTACAAGCAGGGTTAGCGATTACTTCGCATTCCCTGCCGGGCAGAGCAACGGTAAAAGTCTGACAGTGAGCGTGCGCTTCCCGTCCATAAAATTGCGCGCTTTCAAGATGGAATCGGCAATGGCTCGAACCTGGCTTGCCTCGACGATCTGCTCCACTGCACCCAAGTCCAAATCGATCTTTACTCGACAACTAGCGTCAGTCACCGTCGATATGACACCCAAGCAAGGAGATCATTAACTCACATCCCCGAACTGGATACGATCTTTTCCGCGCGACATGACTTTCCCGTTCACTTCAAATCCACGTGGCAGTGGAATTCTCGATCTAAAACCGCCGAACATACCCTCCTGGCGAATCTCGCCATGCTGGGATGCAATCGCTTTCGCCTCGGAAGTCACGTCTCGAGGTTCATATGAGTCCATCATGATCACGTGGTCAGCGACGGAGAAGTAGTCGCCTGCACCGCCGATCACGAGCACAGATGAGACACCGTGCTTTTCGTACAATGCGCGAACCTTCAGTAAGACCATGAAAATCAGGTTTGTGAGAACACACACAGCAAAGTTCGTTTGCGGTAGGATCACTGACCTTGGAGATGAACGGCGTGATGGGCTCTTTATCCTTGGCTACCAATTGCTGCATCTTCCAGTCTCGGATCATGAAGTTGGTTGCGCAAGTGTCCTCGTCGATGAGTAGTGTTGTGGCGCCGACTTCAAGTGCCTCGATGATATTGGCCGCCTGAGAAGTGCTGCCGGAGGCGTCCGCGGTCGTGAACTTGGTAGTGTCCTGCTTGAACGGCAAGTTGTCGATGAATGGGCTGATGTCACAGCTGACGACACTTCGCGAATCCTCCGATCGGATCTTGACGGCATTTTCGTTCATAACGACAAACTCGCGGCCGTCCCCTGGGATGTGGTTGTACACGCCGACTTCCAGTGCTTTGAGGATGGTCGTTTTGCCGTGGAAACCACCGCCAACAAAGAGCAAAACGCCTGCAGGGATGCCCATGCCCGAGATCTCGCCCAAGTTGGGCAGCGTGAAGGTTCGCTTTAGCGTCAATGGGGATTTGAATGCAATCGCACGATCTTTACTTAGCGGACGGTCGGACGCTCCAGACTAGAAAAACTGCCACAGTGAGTCGGTTGGACGAAAACCCTGGAAATTCACCAATGCAACAGTACCTCTCGTGGCAAGATGGCGTCGTCACGGACAAAGCCTATGAGCCCAGCGGGCTCAAGCATCGCTCGCAAGGCCTCTTGGTCCTCCACCGACCGCAGATGCACCCACAAATCTTGCTCGTCGAGACTTTCGAGCACAAGCGACGCGCGCACGAGCACCGGCAGCGTGTCGACGAGGATCGTGTAGGCCCAATCGCCGCAGATTGTGCGTCCGCGCGCCGGCAAATTGATGTTGAATCTCGCCTCCACGTCGCCGTTGTCGAGCACCATGACCGACGACCGCTCAATCACGTGCTGGCCTGGCGCGTCGATCGAGATGTCGCCGCCCTTGGCGCCCTGCCACGAGTTGCTCGCTAGTCCACACACCACCATCATCATCGGTACCAACGCGGAAATCAACAAAACCGTCTTGTACTGTACTTACTCGTCTTCGCGTCGGCGCCGGCCTTGCGTGCACTGTCGGCAAAGCGCCGCGTGAGGTAGTCGCAGAGAGCGACGTTGCGCACGCGGATCTGGAACATGTCGCGCGGGAACTGCGCCGCCTCGCAGCTCACGAGCACGTGCGCGCGCGACGGACTCGCGTACGGATCGCCCTGGATGTGGTCGAATTCCAGCTGGAAGCGCAGCGCGCGGTCGGCGAACGCGAATGCGCCGCACTCGAGGTCGTGGTAGGCGTTGTAGCTGCGGTTGTGGATGTCGCGCAGCGTCTGGCCGAGCTGCGCCCACGTGCGCGGCGGCCCGGACCGAGCAAGCGGCGGCTCGTTGCGCCAGCCGCCGCGGAAAGACCCTCCGTTGTTATCTGCTCCTCTGTCTCCTCCTCTGTCTCTGTCACCTCCGCGCCCTCCTCTGTCGCCTCCGCCGCCACGTCCACGGCCGCCGCCGCCAAACTTGTTGCGGTAGTACTCGCCGCGCCCCATAACTTCCCTGTTTCCCCAGAAACACCCGCCATATCCTCTCAAGGACTGATATAATTGGCTAAAACAAAACTTTTCTTCCAATCATCTGCAATCCTGTGGCGCGACTATTTGTGGTACAACGTACCCCTTGGTCACCAACCACCAGCATGTTCCTGGTGACCTGGAATAATTCGCACCAGCCACCAACGGCTCAATTCTCTCTCTCCTATCGCCGGTCAGCGATGCACGCGATCAAGCACGGCGCGGCGGGCGGCGGCGGCGGCGGCCCCATGGGTGTGCGCGGCGAGCGACGCAACCCGCTCGTGAAGCAGCTGGTGCTGGAGAACGACCGGCCGGCCAAGATCAGCCACCTCAACTTTGGGCTACTCTCCGAGGTCGAAATGATGCGGCTCGCCGAGATGCGCATCCACTCCAAGTGAGCCCATTTCTTGCTACGGTCGATGGTGCTGTTTATGTGTAGACTAATAGCGCGGTGAATGGCCTTTGCGCAGGGATTTGTTCAAGATGCCGTCGCGCGACCCGGCGGTGGACGGCGTGCTGGACAAGCGGCTCGGTGTGTCCAACAAGAAGGACGTGTGCGAGGTACGTGGGTGGTGATCACCTGTTTAATGCTACGACTAGAGTTGGACTAATAAATGAGATGGTAGACGTGTAATCTCCGCCTGGCCGACTGCGTGGGCCACTTTGGGTACATCAAGCTCGAGCTGCCCGTGTTCCACATTGGCTACTTTAAAGCCATCACCGAAATTCTGCAGAACATCTGCAAAGAGTGCAGTCGCATTTTGCTTCCGCCGCAGGAGCGCGAGACGTTCCTGCGCCGCATGCGCGACCCGCGCGCCGACTCACTGCGGCTCATGGGGCTGCGCAAGAAGATCTCGGCCATGTGCAAGAAGCAGGTCAAGTGTCCGTACTGCGACGGCATCAACGGCACCGTGCGCAAGCTCACGACCACGACACTCAAGCTGGTGCATGAAAAGTACCGCGCCAAGTCGGCGCAAGATCTGCGCAATGTGTTTGTCGCCCAGTTTTCGGAGGCGCAGGCGCTCAACCAGGACATCGGCCAGCATCTGCCCAAGGCGCAGGAAGATCTTAGTCCCATGGTCGTGCAGGAGCTCTTCAAGCAGATCCCCGACCAGGACTGCGAGCTCTTGTGGGTGGACCCGATTGCAGGCCGCCCCGAGAAGCTCATCCTCAGCTCGGTGCTTGTGCCGCCCGTCTGTATCCGTCCATCCGTCGCCATGGACGGCGGCACCGGAAGCAACGAAGACGACATCACCGTCAAGCTCCAGGAGATTGTACAGGTCAACTTTGCGCTTCGCGCGGCGCTGCTCAAGGGCGCGTCGCTCAAAATGGTCATGGAGGACTGGGATTTTTTGCAGATCCAGGTCGCGCAGCTCATGAACGGCGACACGCCCGGCCTCGTCAAGCCGCCTGGAGCCCCGAAGAGCATTCGTGGTCTGTGCCAGCGACTCAAGGGCAAGCAGGGCCGATTCCGTGGCAACTTGTCGGGAAAGCGCGTCGATTTCTCGGGTCGTACGGTCATTTCGCCCGATCCGAATTTGCGCATTGACCAGGTCGGTGTGCCCGAGCACGTGGCCAAGACCATGACGTACCCGGAGAAGGTTACGCGGTACAACATCGAAAAGCTGCGTCGCTGCGTGGTCAACGGCCCGAACGTGTGGCCGGGCGCCAACGTGATCCGCATCGAAGGCCAGAAGTTCACCAAGAACCTGCTATATGGCGATCGCGCGAGCCTTGCGGACGAGCTTAAGATCGGCGACATTGTCGAGCGCCACATGGAGGACGGCGATATTGTGCTCTTTAACCGCCAGCCGTCGCTGCACAAGATGTCGATCATGTCGCACCGCGCCAAGGTGATGCCGTGGCGCACGTTCCGCTTCAACGAGTGTGTGTGCTCGCCGTACAACGCCGATTTCGACGGCGACGAGATGAACATGCATCTCCCGCAGACCGAGGAGGCGCGCACTGAGGCCATCACGCTCATGGGCGTCGAGCAGAACCTGATTACGCCGCGCAACGGCGAGCCGTTGGTGGCCGCGACCCAGGATTTCCTCACGGCCTCGTACTTGCTCACGCAGAAGAACGTGTTTTTCAACCGCGAGCAGTTTTGTCAGGTCGTGTCGACCATGTGCGATGCATTGGACCACATCGATTTGCCGCCGCCGGCGATTGTTCTGCCCGTGCGGCTCTGGACGGGCAAGCAGGTGATAAACCTGCTGATCAAGCCGAACTTGAAGAGCAAAGTGCTGGTGAATTTGGAGCTCAAGGAGCGCAACTACACGGGCAGGGACAAGTACATGTGCTGGAAGGACGGCTACGTCTGCTTCCGAAACAGCGAGCTCATGAGTGGCAACTTGGCCAAGAAGACGCTCGGCGATGGCAGCAAGCAAGGCCTGTTTTACGTGCTTATCCGTGACCACGGCCCGCACGAGGCGGCGCGGTGCATGAACCGACTGGCGAAATTATGCTCGCGCTGGCTGGGTGACTGCAAGGGCTTCTCGATCGGAATTGACGACGTGACGCCGTCGGCGGATCTGGCCCAAAAGAAAGAGACGCTGCTACAGGACGGTTACAACGCGGCTAACCAAGCGATCGAGGACTATCGTCGTGGGAAGCTCACGCTCAAGCCCGGCTGCAACCCTCTCCAGTCGCTCGAGAGCGAGCTGAACGGTCTACTCGGTAAACTGCGCGAGACGGCCGGCGCCGAGTGCATGCGCACACTGCCGTTCCACAACAACCCGCGCATCATGGCCGAATGTGGCTCCAAGGGCAGTGCGCTCAACATCTCGCAGATGGTGGCCTGTGTGGGCCAGCAATCGGTCGGCGGCAAGCGCGTGCCTGAGGGCTTTGTGAACCGCACGCTGCCGCACTTTTTGCCACACGCGCTGCACGCGGCCGCGAAGGGTTTTGTGGCCAACTCGTTCTACAGCGGCTTAACAGCGACCGAGTTTTTTTTCCATACGATGGGCGGTCGTGAAGGCCTGGTCGATACGGCGGTCAAGACCGCCGAGACGGGGTACATGGCGCGTCGTCTCATGAAGGCCTTGGAGGACTTGTCCTGCCAGTACGATCACACGGTGCGCAACTCGGAGAGCGCGGTCGTGCAGTTCACGTACGGCGACGATGGACTGAACCCGGCTTACATGGAAGGCGACGACCGTCCGGTGGATTTTCTTCGCCTGCAGGACCACATCCGGTCGACGTTCCCAGACCCGAACTCTCCGGCGCTGCTGCCGTATGAGCTCCGCCAGATCGCCAAGAAGGCAGTGCAGCGCCCCGAGTTCCAGTCGATTCTGCCCGCAGGCCGCAAGTTCCTCATCGAGGTGGAAGAGTTTTTCGGTTCGGTGGCCTCGAAGATCGCCAAAGCGCGCGTGAGCGCCGGCATCGATGCAATGGATGTCCAGGTTAAGACCTACTCGCTTCATTTGGAGCGAATTTTCGAGGAGGAGATTGCCAACAGCGCATCTGCGGTGGCTCAGTCGATGAAGAAAGACCTGACGGGGCACAAGGAGAAGAAGGTCAAGGTGGCAACCAAGCTGGATAAAGTGACCAAGAAGCCAGTTGGCCGCAAGCGTCTTATCAAATCGGAGACGCCTGACTCGGACGCGGAAGACGACAACGAGGATGCAGTCACGTTCGACACCACCACGTTCAAGCGCAAGGGACTCGACGCCGTGGGCACCAGCGCGTGGATCAAAAAGTTCAAGACCCAGAAGTCGATCACACAGTGGCGCCAGCGCGCGTCGGTGGATGGAACTGCGGAGAATGAAGAAGCCTCGTGGCTGATTGCGCACAATATTTGCCGCATGACAAAGAATCAGGTCGAGAAGCTACTCGAGACTTCGCTGTACAAGTACCACCGAGCCCGCATGGAGCCCGGTGAGGCGGTTGGTGCCATTGGTGCACAGTCGATTTCCGAGCCTGGCACGCAGATGACGCTCAAGACCTTCCACTTTGCCGGTGTCGCGAGTATGAACGTGACGCTGGGTGTGCCCCGTCTCAAGGAAATCATTAACGCCTCCAAGGCCATCAGCACGCCGATCATCACGGCCGCGCTCGTGTGCAAGACGGACGAGCGATCGGCGCGTATCGTCAAAGGCCAGATCGAGAAGACGACGCTGGGTGAGATTGCGATCCACATCAAGGAGGTGTTTGCGCGCGACCAGGCGTACTTGTCGGTGAAGCTCGACATGGACGCCATTGAGCAGCTCCACCTCAACATCACGGCGCGGTCGGTGCGCAACAGCATCTTGAACGCGAGTGGAATAGGCCCGCGTGGCGTGCTTCGTCTGCTCAAAGAGCAGCACGTGCTTCTGAACGCGCGTTGCCCAGACAAGCTGCGAATCCTCGCACCGTCCAACTACAAATCTGCTCGTGGTGACACGCGCGGCGCCTACTTTGCCATGCAGGCACTCAAGGCTGAGCTGCCGGGCGTGATTGTGCAAGGCATCCCGACCGTCAACCGAGCCGTGATCAACTACGAAGAGACGGCGGGCAAGAACGTTGCCAAGGCACACCACTTGCTCGTTGAAGGCTACGGGTTGGCTGAAGTGATGGGCATCCCGGGCGTCGACGGATTGAACACAACGTCGAACCACATTATTGAAGTCGAGAAGACGCTTGGCATTGAGGCTGCGCGTGAGCTGATCACGTCCGAAGTGAGCTATATCATGAGCGCGTACGGCATTGGCATTGACCGTCGCCATCTGATGCTACTGTCGGACATCATGACGTTTAAGGGCGAAGTACTTGGTATCACACGCTTTGGCATCGCCAAGATGAAGGAGAGCGTGCTGATGCTGGCGTCGTTCGAGAAGACGACCGACCACCTGTTCGATGCGGCGGTGCACTCGCGCACGGACGCGATCGTCGGCGTGAGTGAATGCATCATTATGGGCATCCCGATCCCACTGGGAACGGGTCTTTTCAAGCTCTTGCGTCAGGTCGACAAGCCGGTCGTCACGCAGCGGAGACCGCTGCTCAATTCTTTCAAGGTCTAACGCGAGCGGAAATCACAACAAAGAAGAACGAGCACACGAGCGAGCGAGAATGGAAAAAGAGAGGAACGCGATGCGACGGAAAAGAGATGGCTCACTAAGTTGCCGCATGGAAGATCAATGATTTGACCACAAAATGTAGCCATCTTGAAAGCCAAAAAATGTGTAGCCACTTCAAAGAGGCCAGAGCCGGTCACTTGAGTACCATATGGATTTTCGGTTCTTGCCATCTCGTGGTCAACTGAGTTAAATGCGGTAGCGGTGGTTCCGTCTCCACAGACGGACGACTGGAAAGTTCTTTGTTAGCTACAGCGCGTGGCTCGCGAAGAGCTCCTGGCAGGAATCTCTTCTTTGCGAGCCACCAGATACAGTCCAACTGATACCAAATCCACACCGCAGAGTCATGGTGGTGACAGAACTCCGATGTCTACAGACGTGATGTTTCCAACCAGCCGTGAGAACGTGAGCATCTGGATACATCTCACACCCGCAGATAGTCTTCATAATGATAGATGCAACTCCATACCAAAACGCCTGCGCGTGCTGGGCTGAAGAAATGCAGACGCTATGACAATGTAGCTAGTCGAGCCAACGACGGCAGCGCACTTCGCGCTGTTGTGATTTGCTAAAAGAGGGAGATCAAAAACAAAGATGGAGAGCATCTAGGGAGAACACTTGGTCAGAGGCCAAAGTCATGGGCTTTTCCTCGAAAGTTCAGAATTTTTTTGAATTGTGCGGCCAGTCATTGGTCACGTGACTGGTCCAGTAGTGTGGACAGCGTTTGTGATTGGCGATTGGAGTATCCAGTATCCAGGAGTGATGGGTCCAGCACGAACTGGACATTCGCCAATCACTGCTGTAAGAATGGACAGGCGTCGAAACCCAGCTCTTCATGCTGACCCTGCCTGTTCTGTACTTCAGTGCTGTATTGTATTCCCACGAATTGTATGACGACAACCGAATCGAATTGTGCATTCCTGTCTAGCCCTCATGAGTCAGTTGGTTGCCACAAATGCAGCTGGGTGTCGTAGTTGTGTGGGCTCAAATGGCTTCACCCGCCAAGGCATCCACCATGAAAGGTTCGCTGTCGTGGGTGGTTTGATGTGCAGACGGTTTCGCCGTGACGAGCGGACATACGGTCGAGTGGCAATCACGCCTGAATGGCATGACAGCGAATGCAGGGCAAGCGACCCGCGTGGAAGGACACAACGACACTGGGAGCAACTGCTCACCTGCTCGTGTAGCTGGGTGTGCTGGTAAATGGCAGCCAAAAGAAGCTAATGTGAGTTGAAAGACCTCCTCGTCTTCTCCCATTCCTCAACTTGACTTGCGCAGCCAACACCATGAAGATCACACAGTGGCTCGCTATCGCCGCGACCGCGGTCGCTGCCTCAACCACCGCGACCAGCGCCGACGACTCGTACAGCTCCGACTCGTACGGCTTCAACGACCTATCGACCAACTACGTGGCCGGTCACGCACGCGCCGCCGAAGAGAACACGCCGACGCCAGTGCTCAGGACCGAAGCCAATACGCCAACTCCCGTGCTCCAGACCGAAGTGAACGTGAATTCGCCAGAGTCGGAGCTTCGGGCCGACGGAGGCGGCGCCGGACTGCTCAAGGCGTTCGCCACTGACCCACCGCTGGCCAAGTTCGTTCGCAACCCCGGCGTCGCGAAGCTGGCGCCGATCATCAACGTCAAGAAGGAGCTGCTGACCACACGCGCCATCCCGACGAACAAGTGGTGGGGCAACCTCATCCACACATCCCCCGCGGAGCTGGGCGTCCGCTCGAATCCGGCGTGGTCCAACCCGTACGCGCTCAAGCTGCCAGAGGGAGCGGTCGGCCCGTTCGGCATCCAGGCGTGCTACTCGTACACGTACCGCAAGAAGGCCGAGCTGCTGAACAACCGCATCAAGTCGTACACGCACGAGTTCCACAACGACGTGACGCTGTCGGCGGCCGAGTTCACGACCAAGCCGACGTACGAGATCTACGACTGGACCGACATGGGTATCAACCTAAGCATCTGCAGCGGCACCAAGTGCATGGACAGTGCGCTGCTGACGGGAATGGCCTTCATCTCGGCCGAGTACAAGGGTCTGACCCCGCACATCAACTCCAACTCGCAGGTGACCAAGTTCACGCCGGTCAAGGACAAGTACGTGTTGGAGCTGAGCAACAAGCAGACGTGGGTCATGTACACGAGCACGCCGGGCACCTTCACGCTGGACAACTCGACCGTCAAAGCGTCGGCTCCGTACAGCGGCACGATCCGTCTCGCGGTGCTGCCGAATGGCGCGTCGACCGACGTCTATGACGCGTACGCCGGCTGTGTGCTTCACGGTGGCGTGGTGACGGTGGAGTCGCGCACGCAGTACACGCTGAACTGGCAAACGAACGGCACGACGTGTGCGGACAGCGGTCTTCTACACTTTGCGCTGCCGCACCACTTGGACGCGCTCGGGGCTGCGGGTGCGAGTAGTGTTCCAGCTCCGAACGCGTCAGGTCCTGCTGCTGGAGCTCCGAACACCACTGCTCCTCCTGCTGCCGGAGCTTCAAACGCTACTGCTTCTCCTGCTGCCGGAGCTTCGAACGCTACTGCTTCTCCTGCCCCTGCTTCTTCTGTTCCTGCGACTGCTCCTGCTGCCGGGGCCCCGGCTGCTGCCCCTGGATCGATCACGCTGCAGTCGGCAACGCGAGGCGCGATGCGCGGCATCGTGACCAAGGCGGCCGCTGGCGCGGTCCAGTGGAAGCTGACGGAGCCGGAGCTGAAGCAGGACATCGACTTCTACCCGCCGCGCAAGATCGCCGCCGCGACGGTCACGCAGCTCCAGCTCAAGGAGAAGCTGCAGGCGGACATCAGCGCCGAGTGGATCATGGACGGCGCGAGCTACTACTTCACCGGCAAGGCGTACCAGAAGTACGCGTCACTGTGTTTGATGGCCGACGACGTGGCGATTATGGGCACGGACAAGACGTTGCTGAGCACGTGCGTGAAGAAGCTGGAGGCTTTGCTGGACAAGTTTCTGCTTAACGGATACGCGTCGCCGCTCGTGTACGACACGACATACCGCGGTCTCGTGTCGGTTCTGGGCATCACGGCGAACGACGTGAACGCCGACTTTGGCAACACGATCTACAACGACCACCACTACCACTACGGCTACTGGATCACGGCTTCGGCGATGCTGCGCAAGTTGGACCCGACGTGGACGCGCATGCCCGAGCTGGACGCCATGGTGTGGTCGCTGCTACGCGACGTGGCGAACCCGAGTGGCGAGGACGTGCACTTTCCGACGTTCCGGTCGTTCTCGTGGTACTTGGGCCACTCGGTGTCGCACGGCGCGACGCCCATGCAGGACGGCAAGGACCAGGAATCGACGTCCGAGGACATGAACATGTACTACGGCATGATGCTCTGGGGCAAGGTCACGGGCAACAAGGCGGTGGAGGACCTCGGCAGCCTCATGCTGCGCCTGGACGCCCACGCGGTGCGGACGTACTTTTTGATGGACTCGAGCAACACGGTGCATCCACCTGAGTTCGTCAAGAACCACGTGACGGGTATCTTCTTCGACAACAAGGTGGACTACGCGACGTGGTTCAGCCCGGAGAAGTACTGCATCCACGGCATCCAGATGATCCCGGTGTCGCCGATCAACGAGCTGATCCGGTCGGCCAAGTTCGTGAAGGAGGAGTGGGATGATGTGCTGTCGAAGGAGGCGATTGTGGTGAACAAGGACATGACGAACGCGTGGAACTCGCTACTGTACTCTAACTACGCGGTCGTGAACAAGGTCGAGGCGCTCAATGTGCTCACGACGGTCAAGATGGACGACGGTCTCACGCGGTCATGGGCGTTGTACATGGCGGCGACTCGCCCCGAGTGAGCTTGTGGGTACCGCTACAAGGTACGGAGACTGGTTGGTCTCTGTTTGCGTGCTCTCGGTGAGCACCGTATTTGGTCGTCGTGGTAGTATAGAGTTGTGTCACCAGTCTGGCGTCAATCACGGATATTTTTTCATGTTCGTTTTCAAGTAATAGACCTGTTCGCTATATCTCCCAATGTGATCGTGTTGGTCCTGCAAGAAACCACAGTGAGATACAGTACGCGTCAGCAGGCGCCAGCGTTGGTCCGCTACTGGCTGCTGGCTTCTGGATCTGGCTGCTGGATCTGGCTGCTGGATCTGGATCAGTGGAGCCACATTGGCCAGTAGTACAGTGATGAGGCTGAGAGCGCTGCAGCTGACTTCAGCGCGGCGCGTGCGCCATTAAACGTTCTCTCATCCAATCAGATGGCTCTTCAGAGCATTGAACAAAGCATCACGCACGACTCGAGCTCTTCACCATGACGTTGAAGGTGATTAGCAAAGTCTCTCGCAGATTAAGATATTGGTTCCCTGTATGTTTCGATATTCACGTCTCGAAACTTCAATTTGGATGGTCTAAACCTCTACAAATGAAATCATGACAATTAGATGTCTGAAAACTGGACCGTGCTTGCACTGCAGATACCCTATATTACCCAATCAATCTGCGTGTCCGCTTGGGTAATCTCTCTGGGAACATTGATTGGCTACAACTGCAGCCTCCTTTGACAAGAGACTCGAAGCTTAGATTGTCTGTGTGGACCACAACACC
>JAADWZ010000087.1:0-80581 GCA_023336445.1 Pythium dissimile
CCCCCCCCCCCCAACCCGAACCCCCACCCGCCTACCGACGTCTTGCCGTGGAATGAGAGAATCCACGGGGAGCGTACAATGGTGTCACCACTGCTGATACTAGAATTGGTACCTGGCACCGCCATTATGAATCTACAACACACAAACTGCTCATAGACCCTCTTTGTTTGAAAACGTTACCATGTTCTGTTGAAACGACTAATTTTCGATGGGTGTCTACTTCTTTTCCGGATCGGCGATGCCCGTGGCGACTACCGACACGCGCAACTTTCCGTTGAGCGACTCGTCGAACGTCGAGCCGAAGATGATGTTGGCGTGCGGGTCCTGCAGCTCCTCGGTCACGCGGGCGGCGGCCTCGTCGACTTCAAACAGCGTCAGATCCGAGCCGCCGGTGATATTGACCAGCATGCCTTTGGCGTCGTTGATGGAGATGTTGCCCAGCAAAGGGTTGGCGAGCGCCGCCTCGGCGGCCTCGAGCGCTCGGTTCTCCCCTTCAGCTTCGCCGCTGCCCATCATGGCGTTGCCCATGCCCGACATGACCGACTGGACGTCCGCGAAGTCCAAATTGATAAGCCCCGGCATGACCATGAGATCGGAAATGTTCTTCACGCCATCCAGGAGCACGTCATCAGCCATTCTAACAGACAGAAAAGATGAGGCCGATCGCAGTCGCAAGCACTTTTTAATTATGGTCGTATCCATTCGTACCGGAACGCGTCCATCAGCGACGTTCGGTCGTTCGACATGTTGAACAAGTTCTGGTTGGGGATCACGATCATCGTGTCCACGCTCTGGCGCAGCTCCGCGAGTCCGTGCTCTGCCAGCTTGGAGCGGTTGTTGCCCTCGAAGCGGAACGGCTTGGTCACCACAGCGACCGTGAGGATGCCCGCCTCCAGTGCGGCCTGAGCGATTACTGGAGCGGCACCCGTCCCCGTCCCACCGCCCATACCGGCCGTCACAAACATCTACGCATTTCAGCAAGCAAACAGCACACTGAAAAACCCCGTCATCAGAGGAGACGGTTCCAAAGTGTACCTACCATGTTGGCGCCCTGGACGCGCTCCATGATCTCGTCGATCGCGGCCTCGGCGGCTTCGCGACCCACGTCCGGGTTCGCGCCACAGCCCAAGCCGCCCGTGAGCTCTGGCCCCATCTGCACGCGGTTCTCCGTCAGCGTCGTGCGCAGGTGCTGTGCGTCCGTGTTGCAAACGAGGAACTCGACGCCCTGGAGGCCTCGCGCGATCATGTTGTTCACGGCGTTGCCACCAGCGCCGCCCACGCCAACGACCACGATCTTGGGCGCGAACGACGACAGATCCGCCGAGTTGTACTGCTGTGGCAGCCACAGAGGCTGCGTGGACGATGCCGCCGGAGCGACGAGCGGCTCACTCACCGCGACGACGCTCGCTAACGTGGTCTCCGCACCAGCCTCCGGCTCGGCGGGCGCGGGCGACTCAGCGCGTTCGGGCTTCTGCGACTTTTTCATGCCCTGTGTATAGCGAGAGGAAGGTTAGACGAGTCGATTCAGACGTGGAAAGCTCTCCAAACGAAGAGCGAGCGGACCATGCGCAGTGCGGCGGCAGCGGCGTCAGTGGCTTCCGTGGAGAACGCGGCGCCTGCCACGCGCCAGGAAGCGAGCGACGCGCTACGTATCGCCACAGACGCTGTGGTCGCGACTGGCGAGACGCCACCGGTCTTGAGCACGCGCGCGGCTGTGTAGCGTGCGTGGAAAAGCATTGCCATAGTCGTCGATGGAGGTGGGATTATCCACGGGAGATTCCGGTTCCACTGACCCGACCAGCCGAGATACTTTTTCGCCTGTCAAACCAGTTCGAATAGTGACCTCACACTTGGAATTCAAATGCCACTCAACCGAGGTTCTGGACACTCAAACGAGGCAACAGCTTGAAATGTCACTAACTCCTGGCGCAGCACGCAACTTGTGGCTCCCTTCCAATCTCCACTTCAAGTGACGCCAAGCACCAATGCGTCGCGCTTTCCTCTAACACATTCGTTGGTGTCCATTGACAATCGTGATTTTTTGGTTCCTTAGGTGTGGTCTCACGAACGTTAGCCACAGATCCAACGGGTGACATCCCATCGTCGTGTCGAGAGCGACCTTCACTTTGTGTGCCCATTCTGAGACGCCTGTTCAACAACCACATACAGGATAGAAGGACCACACAACTTGTTCGTCCTTCTCCTCTTTCGCCAGTCCAACGCACTTCTGCATTCGCATCGATTCTTCACGAAATGGCTCGTGATACCCACGATGAGCCCCTCGAGCCAACGACAGTGTACAACAACAGCGTACACCGCCGCGCCACACTCTCCAAGGAAGCAGTCCCAACAGCGCCACCCCAACCCGTTGACGAACGCGTCGGTGCTCTCGCTGTTAGCGGTTCAGTGGCTGCAGTCGCTAGTATCGCTCGGTGCGCGTCGTGTGTTCGAGCAGAGTGATCTATGGCCCGTGTGTCCGTCCGACTCGTGCGACGCTCTTCAAGAACGGTTCTCGCGCGAGTATGACCAACAACCCACTCGGGATATTGTTCCGCGACCACCGCGTGGCCATCCGACCTTGCGGTTCGCCCGCGCACTCGGTAGAACATTCCGCGCGAGATCGCCTGGGTGTTTGTGGATTTCGTGCTCTACGTGGTCGCCATGGCGCTGCAGCCGCTGCTGGCGCTCTCGATCCTGGACTATCTTAACGACCGCACAAACCTGTTCCACACTCAGCCGGTTCTGTGCTCGTGGCGTTGCTGACCCTAGTCTCGTTTGTTGGTATCGCCATGCTCAACTACGGCGGCTTTTTATCGTACCGCATCGGCGCCAACATCCGCTCGGTCGTCATCGACGCCGTGTTCCGCAATGCGCTGCGGCTCTCCAGCGCCTCGCGGCAGGCGTATTTGACTGGCAAGATCCACACGCTGCTCAGCGTGGACGCCGACCGCATCGTCAACCTCATGGTCTCGGGTCCGTGGCTGTTGGTCGCGCCGCTCGCATTTGTGGCCACCATCGCATTAGTCGCCGCGCTGTTCGACGTGGTCGCTGCCGCCTGCGGGTTGGTTCTGCTCGTTGGCGTGTTGGTCTCGTCGCAGCTGCTCGCAACTCGGATCGGCGCCAGAACCAACTTTTGCGGATAGCCGACGAGCGCGTCAAGCTCACGTCCGAGTTCTGCAGGGCATTCGAGTGGCCAAGTTCTACGCGTGGGAGGACGTGTTGGCGCGGCGCGTGGAACGGATACGCGCGCGCGAGGTGGCGCTCTACCGGCGGTTCCACTACCTCAACATCGCCAACACGATGCTGCTCTTCCTCACGCTGGTGCTGCTGGGCACGGTCATTCTAGGGTGTTTCTCTGGGTGAATGGGACCATGACGGTCACCGAGGCGTTCACGCCCATCGCGGTCGTCAACATCAGTCGACCCGCGGTTAGTCTCTTCCCGCCGGCCGTCGCCTCGGTCTCGCAGGCGCGGGCGCGTTCGAGCGCATGGATTTGTACACGGAGAAGGAGGAGCTGAAGAGTTGCCACGCCAACGCCCACACTGACGCCCACACCGACGCCAACGCCAACGCCAACGAACCAGCCGAGGGGGAACCAGGCTCGATTCTTGCACACAACGCCAGCTGTGCGTGGAACGGCAGCGAGCAGACGGTGGTTCTCACGGAGCGTTCTAGCTCCGACGAGAACAGTCCAGTGACAGGACAGTTTGCACCTGGACGACGTCAACTTGGAGGTCGTTCCTGGCTCGCTCATGATGATCGTTGGTTCCGTTGGCGCCGGCAAGACGAGTCTGCTGAACGCGCTGCTGGGCGAGATGGCACGCCAACGCGGGTCCTGCGATGTCCGTTGGAGCGTGGCGTACGTGAGCCATGAGCCGTGGATCCGCAACAGCTCGGTCCAGCAGTACATTCTAGGAGGAGGACGCGACTAGCGTTCGGCTCGTCCAGCAGCGTCAAGGGCCGCGTGAGCGGGCAGACGCACCACACGTACTTCGACGAGACGGGCTGGAACGGCATCGCGGTCGTCGTGGTGCTCACCGCGATCTTCTTGGCCGCTCAGGCCGCGCGCGTGGCCGCCGACTTCTGGCAAGGCTACTGGGCTAAGCAGATGCCGCGCAAGCGTGAGGCGGACCCGACGTACACAGATTCGTTCCACGCATGGTCGTACGTTGCGTTGATCGTCACGTGCATGGTGCTCACACTAGCGCGCGGGCTGCTGCTCACGGAGCTGTGCATCCGCAGTACATCGTCGCGTCCAAAGGCTCGATCTCGCCGCTCGTCGCCGGCCTCTCGATCACCTACTCGCTCATGCTCACGTCCATGGTGCAGTGGCGCGTGCGCGCGGTGGACGCGACCGACAACGCTATGACGAGCGTCAAGCGATTGCTCCACTTCCGCTCGATTCCAACGGAGCACGACGGCGGCCAGGCCATCGACCACGCGAGCTGGCCGTCCGCGGGGGCGATCTAATTCCGCCAGCTCAGTCTCCGCTACCGACCGGAGCTGCCGCCTGTTCTGCGCGGCGTGGACCTGAGTGGTCGCGCTCTTCCGGATCTGCGAGTTTGCCGGCGGCTCGGTCTGGATCGACGGCCGCGACATCGCCACGCTGCGGCTGCCGAAGCTGCGGCGTGCACTAGCGATCATTCCGCAGGATCCGGTGCTATTAAGCGGCTCGCTGCGTGGGAATCTGGATCCGTTCGGCGAGTACGCGGACGAGACGCTCTGGACGGCGCTCCGGCGCGTGCATCTAGCCGACATCGTCGCCTAGGGCTTGGGGCTCAACTATACGATCTCGGAGCGCGGCGAACATGTAGGTGGGCCAGCGGCAGCTCGTGTGCATCGCTCGCGTGCTGCTCAAAGACGTGAAGATCGTGGTTCTCGACGAGGCGACCGCGAGCGTGGACTCGGCAACGGACGCGCTGATCCAGGCGACGATCCGAGCCACGTTCTCGCAAAAGACCGTGCTCACGATCGCCCATCGCGTGCACACGATTCTCCACAGCGACGCCATCGCGGAGTTGGACGTCGGCCACTTCGCCGAAGTGGGCGCGCCTCATGAGCTGTTGGCACGACCAGACTCGATCTTTGCCTCGCTCGTGGCCAGGTCGAGTACCAGCAGCAAGAGCAGCGGTTTGTCTCTGGACAAGGCCAAAAAATAACGGCAGAGAACGATGCAAAATACAGTATATGAGGTTAGTCTCGGTTCGCGCGCAGCTTGCCTTCGACGCCCACGCGCTTGTACTTTTGGCTCTCGGTCTTGTTCTGGCCGCGGAACTTTTGCCGGTCGTTGGCCGCCATCTTGGTCGGGTCGCGGCAGCCCTGGCCGCCCTCCCAGTGGCGCGATTTGTTGGCGAGGCGGCCCATCTCGTTCCCGCAGGAACATTCTTTCATGGCGCTCGCCTGCTCCTTGGAGCAGAACCCGCAAATGATCTTGCTGGCGATCTTGCCCGTGTTGGCCTGGTCGCAGTCGCTGCTGTCGTGGCACACGTCGCACGCGAACGCCTTGCCACAGCACTGGAACCGAAACCATCGGTGTGAGTGCTTGTAGTGGTCGCACGCACCGTTGCGCGGCAGCGGCTGGCCCGGCACAAACGTCTGCACCGAGCGTTTGCCCCCCGTCTTGCCGTTGGTGGTCGTTGAGGCTCCTCCTGCTAGCTGCTGCTGCGGATGGCCCTCGCCCACTACGCTCACCGCCACGCGCTTGGTCATCACCGCGAGCTTGGTGTGGCACGAGAAGCACGTCTGCTCGGTGCGGCGGCCGGGCACTATTTTCTCCAGCAGCGCCTCGCGGCCGCACTCGAGACACGAGGCCAGCACATCGCTGGGCAGAACGTCCGCGACGCCGCAGTTTTCCGTGTCGACGTACGCGAGCACGCTGCTCTGCGCGTGCGTGAACACGGGCCGCAGCGCCAGGACGTGCTTGACGCTGCAGCGCGGGCACCACTTTTGGACGCTGTGTCTGTCACGGTCTAGCGACAGCGTTGCGTCGAACTTGAGCGGGCAGTTGGCGCACTGCACTTGGCAGACAATGCTGTGCGGCACGAGCGTGCCGATCTGGTACAAGAACAGTTCTTCGAGCCGGATTTCGGTGCCGCGCACTTGCGGATCCGTCTCGATGGCCACACGCTTGTCCTCGGGGATGATCTTGGCATGGAGCTGTTCTTCTTGCTCTTTTGGGTCGGCTCCTTTTTCTCGCGTTCTGATAGGGGAAGCCAAACACGCTGGATGAGACAGAGCAGCCATGGGAGAACCAGGGGTGACGGTCACAACAGAGAGAGCGATCGGGATCGGCTCGCCACTCTGGACGCGGGCGCTGACCAGCTTGAAGCGATCGATGCAGTCGTTGAGCGTCTTGCCGTCCACTTCGCTCGCGATCGCCACCCACCGTTCGCGCTTCTCCATCGTAGCGGGGTACTTTTTCAACGCCGCGTCCAGAGCGCGCTGCTGGTCGGCCGTCCAGTCCTCGGGCTTCTCCTGCGGCGGCTCGGGTAGCTGTTGTGGCTCCACCGTGGGAGACAACGGTCGCTCTAGTGGCGCTGATGCTGGCGCCTCATTGATCACCGCGATGGTGATTCCTGTGGCCTTTAGCTGGAGCTTGTCGCTGATGGTCTCGTGGACAAACTTGCAGTTCTCACCATCACGACAAGACCCCTTGGCGTAAAACTTGCACGCCACACCCGCTTTCGGCTTATTCACGTTTTTCTTTTTGGGTTTCTTGGTCTTAGTCGCTGGCTTGGTCTGGTCGTCATCCGCTGTGGTCTTGCGCGTGTTGTCAGCCGCTGATGCGGTCTCCACGGGACTCGCGGCCCGCTGGGTCGCGTCCTTGGCGTCCTCCCGCTGCTTCAGCTTCTTTTCCTTCTTCTTGCGCAGCTCTTTCGCTTTCTCGTGCGAGAATTTGCACTTATCGCCACCTTTGCACTGGCCGCGCAATAGATACCGACACGCTTTCTGGCTGCGCGGAGCAGCAGCGGCCTCCTCTCCCACTTCCGCTTCCTTCTTCGGCTCTTCCTCCTCTTCCTCAACTGACGGCGCTTCCACCACTGGTGCACAATCGTGCAGCAGTCGACGTAGGTTGTTGTCGAGCCACGTGAGCAGCTTCCGGATCGAGTACGTGCCTCTGAGCTCCTCGGCACGCTGGTGCACCGCCGCCTCTACGGCCGCGAACTGCGCGCTGGTCATGCGATGCTCCCAGCTGCGCAGGTCTAACCGCACTGGCTCCGCTGGATACTTTTCCGGAAACGCCACGAGGACCTCGGACTCTCCTTTGAGCTCAGGCGCGAGGTCGGGATCCGACAGCGACATGAAGCAGCGCACGCGCACAGTGCCGTCTTGCTCGGCCGGCAGCACCTGCCCGTGGTAGCGTCTCTGCACGCATAGCAGCTCTTTGGAAAGTGCGTCGTCCGCTTGTTGCAGCAGCGTCTGCCATGCGCTGTTGGCGCTGTCGGTGGCAGTGGCTGTGGTCGTGGTTGTGGTGTCGGTTGTCATGCGAATTGAACAATGAACAACTTGCAAGGACGAAGAGAAGATCAATCTCTTTGTCTTCTTGTTGCGTTATATCAGTAGATGTGGTGTGGGTCCAGAATGCAGATTCTGAGAACGTTCTGCTCGGGATGCGAACTTAATGGCAACCCAGACACTATGGGTGACCCGCAACAGGGCCCAGTTCTAGCCTATTACAGTCAGCCTGGTCCAGGCTGACTGGAATAGGCTAGAATTCAGAACTAATTGGTGCCGCAAGACACAAGACTAAGCGAAGCTAATCATCGAGGAAATGAGCTTTTGCTCCCAAAGCATCAACTGTGGCAAAGCGCCGTTGGTGGGTTGAACGCGCCGTGGATATGTGGACGCTGCGTCTCCGTGGGCCTAAGGGAAAGGCCGCGACTGTGCAGATCCATCCGGAGTCCAGCCTTGGGGGCTTTTGCGGTACGTGCTGATGGCAGTGTGAGCTCCTCACTGCGTCAATCTCACTCCGTCGTGACGTTTTGACACCCGACAGATCTAGCGGTAGCGCAGTTGGCGATCAAGGGCACGAATCTCCAGCTCACATGTGCGTGTTTCTCATACCACCTACTAGTGAATCTTGCTAAGCTCTTCATGAGTGTTCAGTACGCTCGGGCTTCCCACCGCGCCCCGTCGAGTACTCGCCCGACGACGTTGTCCAGACCAAGTTCGCCAACAACGACACTGTGGTCGTGGACACGGCGGCACCTGGCGCTGAGCCCCACCAGGCGGTAGCCGATCCAGCGGCGACAGCAGCGTCAAGCGGTCGCGCTGCTACCCGTGGTGTTGCCGCCTCGGTTGCCAAGGCGTCTGCCAAAGCGATGGAGCCCGTGCGTGGGGTCCACTCGCTGCACGGCGGCGGTGCCAAGCCCAAGGCCAAGCCGGCGATTCAGAAGCGGAAGAATCGCGGCGACGGCGTGCGCCTCGGTGAATCGCTTGAGGAAGAGAGTGTGATCGTGGATCCGGCGCCGACTGACGCCTCGCTGGCGGCGCACAAGTATAGACGCACGCGCGCCGTGCAGCTCACGTCGAAAGACGACATTGGGATCAAGCTCATAGAGGCGGTGAGCGGCAAGTCCAAAGACCGCGTGGGCAAGTTTTTTCGCGCAGCGACCAAATCCGCGGTGGACCACCAGTACGAGATGACGATCGCGAACGCTCGACTGCAGGCGGCGCTGGGCAACAAATTTGAGGTGCAGGAGGTTTCGTCCTCACAGCCCAAGTCCGGTGCAGCGGAAGACGGTGAGCACGACCACGAGGACGAGGACGCAGGAGCGAAGGAACTGCGCGTTCGGTTCAAAGAGAGTGTGCGCAAATGGAAAGAAGAGACTGTGATGATGCTCCAGCCGATGGAGCTGCAGGCGGCAGTCAAGTACATTTTGATCTCGGGCGGCGAGACCGGCCGCGAGATGCTTAAGCCTTTCAACATGGCGCAGCTGTCGCCACGGTGAGTTGCGTCTACGGTGGTGTGATTGATCCATGCGTCCGAACTGATATCTGTTCGTGTGTGTGTGTGTGTTTGTGCCCGTGTAGGGTGTTTTGGAACATTGCGCGTTTGTACAACGGCGACGTCGCAGCCGGACTCGCTGCGCTCGTGCCGGACGAGGACTGGTCGTATCTGGACACGCGCGCGCGCGAGATGTCGAAAAAAGCTGTGGAGGCTAAGGTGTGTTGACCGATGGCTATTTTTCTCGTTGGAGAAAGCGCGTGTTTTAAATTTACAGCTTGACTGTTTGCCTTAAGGCAAATGAGGAAGCGTACAAGCGCTGGCAAAAAGGCGACATCGTGGAAGACGAGGTGTCAGCAGGATCAGCCACTCGAAAGAAGAAAGACCAAGACGTCATTTTGATCGATTCGGACGACGACAAAGCAGGCGGTAATGGTGACCAGAAGAGACTCCAATCGGCAATCGCCGAGCAGGCAGAGAAGTGGCCAGCTCGCGAGGAGATGGCTCGAGCGGCTGCCGCTCGCGTGGAAGCCCGTGCCCGCGCGCACGACGCCAGCTCGACGATCCGAGAACGGATCACAGCAACGACGTTGTCGTTCCAAGCTGTAGCTGCCCAGTCGGACATCGGGAATGCAGATGGAGAGGACGAAGATGAAGACCTTGAGCAGACCACGACCGTGTACTGCGACGCGTGTAACAAGGCGCGTGTGCTGTCGTTGACGGAAGCAGCCGCCGTGGGCGTCGTCAATGGCAGCGACAAGAGCGATGAGGCGAGCGAATGGACCTGCGCCAGTCTCAAGGTGATCGAACGGGAAGGTTCCTGTGACGAAGTCGACGATG
This sequence comes from Pythium dissimile, assembly GCA_023336445.1. Classification (NCBI taxonomy): domain Eukaryota; phylum Oomycota; class Peronosporomycetes; order Pythiales; family Pythiaceae; genus Pythium; species Pythium dissimile. The sequence continues at coordinate 9,788 of JAADWZ010000087.1, forward strand.
AGGTCGAGCAAATCGCGGGTGCTAAGATCGCGCAGTTGTTACAGAAGCAGTCCAATGTCCGCACCCGGCAGGATCTTGCCAATGCCACGCTGCTGGTCGCTCTTCGCGGGTTGGCGCATCCATTGGAGTCGAACTATGCGGAGACCAAGACCAAGCTGAGTGAAATGATCGACGAAGCGCGACTGGATGAGGTGAACGACGCCATCGCTGAGATTGTTGGTGACGACGCCTTGGTCAATTTGCTTGAACTGCAGAAGCTGGGGACGCCCGCTGATTTGGCTGAGACGCCAGTAGATCTCATCGCATCGGCAGTCGCAGGTTGGAAGGAGAAGGTGGATATCAATACGGTGATCGACTGGCAAGAGCAAGCGCGAGACAAGGTCACGCGGTTCGCATGGATGGGTGAGTGGCGAACCGTCTAAGTTAGTAGCAGGGCGCGAAGCTTTTGGAGGGGAGTATTCAATTGTAGGAATGCAACGCGTACATTTTGTTTGTGGAGATCTGGGTTTAACTATCAGCTGTCGCCCGCTCACTTACCATTCGAGTAGCTGGAAACGGCATTACTGATTCGTTCGTTTCGAACAAAATGGTTTTCTATACACTTCGAGTCTTCTCATGATGTCCCACAGTAGCAGGCTCCTTCAAATCGGCGTCGCTCCTCTTGTGCATCGGACCTGACAACCTCAGTCCTGTCTCTAATCGATCTTGATCGACGCGTAAATCTTGCGCGTGAACCACAGGCAAGCGAAGAAACCGATCGTGCCCGTGAGGAAGAAGAACGTCAGCGAGATCATGGCCATGTAGCCAAAGTACAACAGTCCAGAGACAAACGCCGTAATGTTGAGCTTGGTAAAGAAGTACAGGATCGAGTACAGGAACAGGTACACCGCGGCTGAGCCCGACGTAAGAAACGATCGCCACCACCAACGGTAGTCCTCGGCGCACAACTGGAAGTAGCACATCACGATGGTCACTTCCGCACACGTCGCGACCAAGATGATGAGAACAATGAAGAGGAAACCGAACACGTAGTAGATCTGGTGGAGCCACAGTGCCGACATGATGAAGAAGAGTTCAATGAAGACAGCGCCGAATGGCAGGATGCCACCAACGAGAATGCTGAAGGTCGACGACAAGTACCACACCTGCTCCGGAACCTGTCGCGCGATCTGATTCGTTCGCACCGGATGCTCAATTTGTGGAGCCTTGAAGCCAAAGTAGCTGCCGAGGAAGACGAGCGGCACCGAGATACCAAACCACAACACCAGCAGCGCGAACAGCGTGCCGAACGGCACCGCTTGCGACGAGGCCTTGCCCCACAAGACAAGGTTGAGGATGAAGAAAATCCCAAACAGAGTGCCAGGGTAGAGCACCGCAGTGAGCACAGTGTTGTACTTCCAGTCCTTGCCGTTGAACATCTTGTACGAGCGCGACGAGTGATACCCGGCAAAGCTACCCATAAACACAAACAGCAGCAGAAGTGTCGTCAAGAGCGAGCCGCGGTTCGCCGGCGAAAGCAGACCCAGCAGCGCAATCACCATCGTCGTCGCGCTCATGCAGCACACCTGGACACCCGTGCCAACAAACACCGAGAAGAGCAACGGCGAGTACTGCGGCGGACGGAACACATCGCCGTGGACGAGCTTCCAGCCGCTCTCCTCCTGCGCCTCCTCCGTGGTTTGCACCTCGTTGTAGCGAGTGATATCGCGGTGGAGCGTGCGCAGCATGATCATCGCGATCATACCGGTAAGGAAGAGCACAATCATGAGCGAGTTGATAATCGAGAACCAATGGATCTTGTCGTTCGAGGTCTTCGAGCTGATGATACGGTCCCAACGCTCCTCCCAGAGGATATCCGACGGCTGGTACTGCACGTCATACGTGAACAACACCGTGTTGTCCTTGCTCGGGTCCAGGTACTGGTGGTTGTTGACCGCAACCTCCTCAATGTTGACGAACTTGCCACAGGTCTTAGTCTCGAGCTCCTGACCCGCAAGCGGCTCGTTCTCATAGTCGTGCTTGATCGACGTGGGCACGACCTCGAAGCCCACCACGCGGAACTTGGTCTTCCCTTCCTCCTCGGCGTACGGATCCTTGGTCGTGAGCACGATGATCCGCACGTGGTTGTACAGAAAGTATCGTCCCTGCGCGTCCGTCTCGCCGACCGGATACCCGCGCTTGTACGAGCCGAGCTGCTGGTCCGCCGGGTCGCGGTACAAGACCGGCAGGTTGTCCACCACCCACTGGACATAGTACTCGTCCTTGATCATGTCGATAAATTTGGCCGTGTCTTTGGGCGTCAAGACCGCGGGCTTGCAGAGCACTTGGCAGCGCGAGTTCTTCTGCATCTGCAGCACGTAGAGCGAGTCCATGATCGAGTCGCCCGACATGATCTCGCCCAGGTTCTCCGACTCCTCCTGGATCGCCGCCGGGCGGCAGAATGGCAGGAAGTAATACTCGTACGGCACGAGCGTCTTGGTCGACGTGATCTTGTTCACGTTGAGCGCGAGGCTCTCGCCTTCGGCCCAGGACTCGGGCGCCACGCCTGGTACATAGAAAGCCGCGTGGGCCACGCCCAGAAGGCCGCTGAGCGCCACCGTCGCGGCCGCGAGCAGCGCGCGCGTGCCCACCATGTTGCCACGTTGATTGTGTCTATTGAGGGGGGGGGGAGGGAGCGAGGAAGAGAGCAAGTGCGCTAGCAAAAGCGTTTGGCGCCGGGGAGAGGAGAAACCTGTGGTAGAAGGTAACTCACACTGGATGCCCTGAGTTGTGTGGTACCGTTGTCAAAACCGACTCAGTGTACTGAGATAAAGGGATCAGAAGAGAGTGGTGGTCTCCTGTACAAGGTGATGCGCGGCAGGATCGACTTGAAGGGGCAGACATCCCGGATAAGAAAAGCCAATTCCCAACCAAGAAAAGGGAAACCGAGACACCAGACGCGACACACGCTGCTCTCGGACGCTCTTATCGCCTCGCTCTCCTGCTCACTGGATCGCCTCGTGGTCCATCTGTCGTCTCCTCTATCCGCAGCGGGTTGATCTCTGCGTGGCGCCACTCGAAACTCGCGCTTTCAAACGCGCTCTGGCGCTCAAGAGATCACTTCCCATCACGGCCTGGTCCAACGGCTTGATCTGTTTTGACTTGCCCATGCAAGTGAGCGTGGTGACCGAGGCGCTGCATCAGCTCTACAGCCCGCAGTCCACACCGCGTGTGCGACGCCGCGCTGACTCGCTGCTCCAGCAGTTCCAGCGCTCGCCAGAGGCGGTGCGGACGGCCCTGCAGGTGCTGCAAGCGCCGATCCTGACGGAGACAGAGATAGACGCGGCGGGGATCGCGCTGCGCAATGCCGAGCGCATGTTCGCGGCGTCGACGCTCTACTTTACAGTGGCGTCGTACTCGCGCAAGTACAAGCTGGACGACGCCGTGAACTGGACCGACGCCGAGCGGCTTCAGCACGAGTCGATCATCAAGGAGTTTGGCGCGCTCTGCCAGCAAGTGTGGGACTTACTGACCGGGCCGAACGCCGCCGTGGAAGAGCAGAATGTGCAGACCAATCTTGCGCTCACTGTCGCCGTGATCCTGCTGCGTTTCCACGAGCAACACAGCGAGTCGACTTTTGTGACGGCGATCGAGTGGCTCGTAAGCAACCAACAGCGCCCCATGGTCGAAGGGCTAGCGTGCTATGTGACCAATTTCGCGATTCTTTTGACGCTTAAAGTGATCCCTGAAGAGGTCGACAACAAGCGCGTGAAATTCAGCAAGATCAAGCGGACAGAGTGTGAGCTGTTGGTCGAGCAGGCTGCACCACACGTGGTGCAGAACGTGCTCTCGAAGGTTGCGGCAGCAATTGATGCGAATGAAAACCAGTCACGGCTCCGTGGGTTGCTGCTGGAGTGTATTGCAAGCTGGGTGGAGTACGGCAATGTTCCAGCGAGTTTACTTCTTGAAAGCGGTTTATTGATCCGCGCGTTCCGAGAAACGCAGACTCCCGTTTTCGCGAATAATGCGTTCAACGTTATCCGCGAGATTGTACGGGCGTGCTGCAGTGATACACAGGTGCCGTTGATGGTCTTTGTCATGACGGAATTCATTCAGCTGGTCAAGCGTATTCGACACCGGCTGGAGACTGGCGGAGCTCAAGAGGTCGCGTACCTGCTGAAGAGCTGCGCCACAGCTATCAGCGAGTGTGGGCAAGCGTTTATCTCGTATTTCGTCGAGTACACTGCCGACGGAACTAGTGCTGCGCTAGTGTTTGAATTTCTAGATACCGTGCTCTTCTTTACAAGCCTCCAAGACATCTCAATCTCGAATGTGACGATGGATTTCTGGATCGATTTCCGACAGTACATCTCCGGCAAGCACGAGCGGCGGATCCAAGAGTATGAAGTGTTCATTTACCGTCTGCTCAATATTCTTGTCGAGCGTACGCAAATCCCATCCGATTTTGAGTCTCTGCCGGCCGCATTGAAAGAGCAGTTCGGTATCTACAGAAACGACGTGCGAGCAGTGTTCCGGTCATTGGCGACGGTCAGCACGGCTAGTGAAGACCGCTTCATCGTGGATGCGATCCACGCAATATTGCGTCAGTACGAGCTGTTTGACGCTGGAAGTGCGGATGACTCGGTAAGTTTGAACTTCTGAACAACTTTGAACTCGATTGATATCAGTAGACTGAGGATTTTTTGTGCTGCAGTGGTGGCAGACAACCGAGGTGTACGTCCATGCGTTAAGTGCGCTCTCCAAATCGCTCCGGGAAGACGATCTCACCCTTGTGCCGCGCTTGTTCGAATATTTATCGCGCGATGAGCCGTCTCACCTTGCTCTTCAACGCACTACGACGATCTTTCTGGGTGTGGCAAGTAGGTGGTTTTCGAGAAACCCGTCATTCATTGATCAGTATGCATTCAAGATCCTGTCCAAGAGTTTGAATTTGAGTTCTGCCCAAGCCCACTATCCATTTCGAGCAAGGGGCGAAGAGGATCATGTCGGTGCAGTCGCCATGCGCAAGCTTGCCACCCAGTGCGGTGTCCATCTCTTTAACCCGCTGTGGATGGACGCAACTGTGCAACTATACCGGACGTCGCTACTGTCTGCACGACAAAAAACGAGTCAGCTGGACGCCAGCGTCACTCTCGTCGTCGAGTCGATTGCTCTTGTGATGGCCAAGATACCTTACAAGGACGCGCTTCCTGTCGTTGATCAACTCTGTTCAATTATGTTTGAAGAGCTCGTCACTCAATACGGCGCACTGAACCATGAAGACGACGACACGATCGAATATTTGTCAGCGGTGCTCGATCACTTACATGTGCTGGCGACCCAACTTCCTCCTCAAATCGACCAAGAAGTGCCCCATCCAGTGCTGACCGTCTTGCAAAAGCATTGGTCCATCATGGAAGGCGTGCTTCGCGCATTAGGAACGAACGAAGACGTCATGGAGAAGTTTTGCGGTGTACTCGTGGGTCTATTCGAGAATATTCGCTTCCAAGCCCTTGATCTCGCGAGTGCGATCATGACTCATCTGCTCGAGCAATTTGCGCGCACATTCGACGGCAACTTCCTCAAGGTCATCAAGGGTGTGATCGCGTGCGCAGGGGATGATGAAGAAACCATGGTCAGCCTGACTCGGGTTTTCGTGATTGTTGTCGAAACCGCGCTGAGCAAGATTGCTGCAGGAGGAAGTGTCGACGAAAGCCCGGCGCTCATTGTCGCGGTGTTCGACTTGGTGAGCTCTTGCGGGGCAAGCCGACCGATCATATTGGTCCATTCGAATCAGTTCGAAGCGTTGCTATCGCTGATCCTCCATTTACTGAAAGCCCAGAACCCCGACGTGTGTGCAGCTACGCTGGATCTGTTGAAGGAAATCGGCTCGTGGTATGGCGAGATACAGCGTACACCGACAGAGTTGCTGCAAAATGGGAAATTTGACGGCAAGATCAAGCTGCACCAGTTGGTCCGATCGCTTTTCTTCGAGAAGGATATCCAGTACCATCTCTTGACCGCTCTATTTCAAGCCGCCGGTGGACGCATGCCACCTTCCCAAATCGACAACATCGCGGAAGTCGTGCGTTCCTGCTGGACTTATTTTGGTCAACAGCGCAGCAAGGAGCTCATCTTGCGTCTACTCGCTGACGATAGTTTTATTGGCACGCAAGTACCACCGCGGCTGCGCAACGAGTTTGCCGCCACGATTTCAGAATGTATCGACAACTCGCGCAAGTTTCGTCGCGTGTTGAGCTCGTTCTGCGACCACTTCCGCAAGTGTATTAGCGCCTCACAAACGACCGGCATCATATTGTGAGGGCATGCAATTCAAGAATTGGATACAGTATCCAACTCAGGTCAGCGCCGAATAAAATTATATGAAGGGAAGACATGAAATGACGAGGAAATACAAATTCCTCGAAGTTCGCAACGACTGACCCTTCGTTGTTCCTTCCAGTACCTTGGCTCCAAGTGGAAAATTCGGTGGTGTGCTCACAGGAATGGGTTGCCGACGTCCTTCCACGTGCTCTTGTTGTTTTCCGTGACGACAGTGAACAAATGGCCGCTCGTCGGGCGAGCGCTTGGCGCGGCCTGCACCCACTCGATGATCTTGTCGGCGATTTCCTCGGGCTTGGTCCAGGTCGAAAAGTCGGCGTCGCCCATGTACTTGCGGTTGGTCGGTGTATCGATCGTCACTGGCAGCACGCCGAGCGCGGCGGCGTCTTTTGGCAGCGAGTCACTGATCGGATAAAACACATGAGATTCAGTCTGGCAAAACCTTCTCCTCCAGTCAGAAAAACAGGGGGACGACGTACACGGAGCTCGCCACCAAGTGGTGGGTCGCGGCTTTGGTGATCCCGTACGAGACCATGCCCGGCGTTGCTACAGCGGCAATGAAAATGATGTCAGCCTATTCAAAGCATTGGGTGGAAGAAAAAAATAAGTTCCTGTACCTTTACGAGCCGCCGCTGCGCCAGTGAGCACAAGAAGTCCACCGGGGGATAGAGCGTGGCTGGCGACATGCGCCGCTATATCGCGCAAAAGGAGATACACACAGAACATATCAGCCTTGAACGTCATAGTATGGATTGCACATTGAGATTGTACCAAGCAGAGCCGACTCGGTGTTCTTTGTGTGAAGCTCGCCGAGGTTGACGAGCGTGTCAGCGTCCTTGGTAGATCCGCCTAGTATCACAGTTTCGAGCAAAGATCAATATAGCGAACGAGGCCATGGGGCGGACAGCAAGAGAACCCACCGGCCCAGCCGCCAGCCACACAGATCACTGCGTCCACCTGTCCAAATCTACGGCGGACATCACACATGTAAGTGCCCTATTTGTTCAGTCCAGCGAGACCAAGCAACAGCTCGCTAACGTCTTGTGCACGTGGTCCAGCAGCTTGTCCGCCTGCGCGAGCGTGGTGCCACCGCTCGTTGCCTGATCAAACACGAACGACGACGGGCTCTCGTCGTTCTTACTGTGCACAGCCACCAGTCGTCGTTACCGTGCAAACACAGCGTCATGTCAGCTAAAGATCGCGCTGCGGTCGCACTTTCGACCATGCAGGGACGCACACAAAGTCGACCGAGAGCGTCTTCCAGGATGAGCGCGTGAACTGCGAGATGACGCCGCGGCCGAGTCCGCCAGCGCCGCCGATCACCACCAACCGCTTGGCCGCCATGTTCAAATGCTTGGCGCCGTTGTCGACGAATTATGAGAAAATGAGCTGCTGGAGTATGTTGAGCTTGAACTTGCCGTCTCAACCTGTGACTTCAGCTACAAAACCTTTGCTATTTGATTGTTTGGCATCCTGTAACGCAGGATCGGACCAAAGTCCGAAGCCTGAATTGTCGGTGCCCACGGCTCCATTCAAGCAAGCAGGGATGTGTACTGATTGTATGACGGCGGTCATTGGTTTGATCAGACGTGGTCCATCTGTAATTTACTGTATTATCACGTCTTGTCATAGCGAGGAGGTTGGCACGCGATCAGGAAGCTGAGCGCAAGTGGATGCCAAGATCGAATCTCAGCTTCTCCTTGTCTTTCAGCTCATCTAGAATACACAACGCACACACCGTCAGTATAATTTAATCGTGATGTCCTCATCTGAGGCCCGCGCGCTCACTTCGCTTGGTCTTGATGATGACGTCGCGCTTTTCCATAAAGAACACGTTCCCATGCTTCACGCATGTTGCCTACGCCATAGCAGGCACACCGCATACTACTTAGCCACACAGCCATACCTCATACAGCACATGGGCATAAATGAAGCTCACTCGTTTCGGCCGCACGGTGTCCAACTCGCCCATCGCAACCTTAAGCTGCTGGATCTACACCAACCATACCACACCAAAGATCCACAGAATGACGATCAATGCAGGTTCCTACGCGCACGCAGCAGGTCGTTCGTACGTCTTTATTGAGCTTGGTGGCTGCGCGCTCTGCCTGCCACCGAGGCATCCCGCTCACGGTGCTCGAGGCCTCCTCGATCTTGACCATTGCTGCTCGTTTTTCCTCGACGTTTCCAGGCAGCAGCATGCGGTGCGATTCGGACCATGTATAATGTGTACCACCTTATGTAGTACTTTTGCAGCCACATTTTGACGAGCCAAAAGAGCTGCTCAAACTCTACTGTAGAACAAATCTCCCAAGAAACAGAGAACGATGCGCCGCGAGCTAAGCGAGGAGGACGAGTTCGGCATGAACAAGCCTGGCTCCTTCGAGGGCGACCCGATGGAGGTAGAGGTCGAGTCGGCTGTGAGAGCCCATCCGGACTTTGCGTTCCTGAGCCAGGACCAGCTGCGCGAGATGATGATGCGCAAAGACGACGACACGCAGGGCGCGGCGTGGCTGCGAGATCTGCCCGTGGAGAAAGACACGACTCAGTGGACGTTCCTGGAAGTGCTGATCCGTCCGGACCGTGCCTGGATCATCATGCAGGAGCTGGTGGCCACGATCTGTATCGGCCATGGGATGATGCTCGCCGAGGAGACCGCGTCGAGTGTGCTGTTCCGCAAGAAAGTCGGTCAGGACACAATGGCGCACGGCATGATGGACGCCGCGACATTCCAGAACCTGTTTGTGACCATTGGCGTGCTGCCGTCCAAGCTGCGCGCGATCCACATGGGCTATATTGTCTCGAACGAGCAGAAACTGCTGGGCGGCGTCAAGACATCGCACTTCAGCAGCGTGTCTGGCGACCGCATGAAGGCGCTCAACCGATCGATGGACAATTTGCTGGCGGCTCTCCAGTCCACATTGACGAGCCAGCTGCTGACCTCAAGTTATCTGTACATGTCGACACCCGAGAATACCGCGGAGCCGGGTACAATGATGGTTTAGCCCCCACAAAACCACAGCGATCAAATCTAACTCATTCGACTATGTTAGGACGAGGCGACGATACAATCGAGCTGGATGCTGGATACGTCAGTGACGTCCGCAAGACATTCCAGCGGTACGATTGCAGTGTCCACCAGGACTTGTCTCGTCACATCGAGCAGCTGAGTTTTGTGTTGCTCTGTTTGTTTGTTGGGTATGTAGTGAGATGAAGTCAAACATGCGCCAACTGTGCATCCCATTGGAAGAATATGCGCACCAGCAAGAGTACGCTGCTGCGCTTCTGCTGGGTCTGCTGGATCCTCTGCTCAAGAAGCACGCGATCGATGTGTCCGTTGCCAGCGTTTCGTCGGCAGATGTCGAGAGTGCAGCGGACGGTTCGAACCCTTCCAAGAATGGGAAAGCCCAGCCGCCTGCGGCTCCGACTGGTGATGCTTCGCCCGATACGTCGACAGAACAAAAACCGGAGGTTGTTCCCGAATCGCAACACGGGCAGGCGCTCTCGAACGGCAAACTGTACGGCGAGATTATCACGGACATGGTCCACGAGCTGTGGGCAAAGTACGAGCTCGAGTGCGAAACCAAAGTCAAACAGAAGATTGAGGAAAAGCAGCGACAGGTCTCAGTGCGAGCCCAATCCGTCCACAAGTTGCGCGCTCGCGCTATCGAGTCCATCATCGACCAGTACGTAGACCACGTTTCTTATGGGAGCCCGCATAACCAGACTAAATCTATGACGGTGTCCACGGTAGCCCCAACGCAGCTGTGACAACACTCAAGCCGGCCGTTCCTGGCACGAGAGATGACGTGCTCCTGTATGACGGCTCCTGTATCGTCAATAATGCGCCCGTGCGGCTGCACATCACTTACGGGTACGAACCTGTAGATCGATTGGACTGAAGCGAGTATCTAACTTCAAACCTTCGCTGTTTGCACAGAGCCATAATCTACCGGTCTATGGTGCCGCTCTTTGCGCGCACGACGATCGTGCCGTTCAGTGATGTTGTGCAAGTGATGCAGTCGACGACGCTTGGCATTCGTGTGGTCCATCTTCAGCTGGACAGCAACCACACCAAGGGCCTGACGATCGCGATGGGGCTGGAAGTCGACTTGCTCTACCAGCTGCTGCTTGAGGTGCGGGTTAGTTATTTGCTGGCAACCCAGTCATGGGCAACTATGGCAACTCAATGTGTGACAATCCACAGGTCCAAGACCAGCGCAAGCGAGACCGAGCGAGCACTCGCCGCTCGTCCGCATCTCTGTCGATGCTTCCAGACATGAGCGAGTTCGACGCGCCCAACTTGGAGACGCTGATCGGCGCCAACGAGGAAGAAGAGAAAGAAGGTGACGCTGACGACGCCGACGACCAAGAACAGGACGTGATACTGAAGCAACTCATTGAGGATGAAGACAAAAAGCAGTAAAGGCGCTGCCGTTTTTGTTTTTGCATCAGAAAGTTTGAACGCATCGGGTAATTTATTGTGACAGTGCCGTTGCCACTGGGATGAAGTATACGTAGAATAACATCCTACACTTGTCTAGGTGATTGGTTCGAGTCGTCTGACAACGGCGGCGCCGATGGCAAGTAGTCGTAGGCTGGAGGACTCAACTCGTAGGGCGGCGGCTGCTGGTACTCTGGCGGCCCCAGGAATGGTTCTTCCATTTCGCTGACGAGCACGGTTTTCTTCTTCATGAATTTCTTGCTTGTGGCTGCGACTACACTACTCGTCGGCGCCGCGCTCGCGCTCGTCTGGTGCATTGTGTACGCGTAGCTGCGCGAGCCTGGAATCTTCTGCCTGCCGTTGCTGCTGTAGAGCCATCGGCAGCGGCAGTAGCGGCACACGAGGTACGAGCCCACGAGGAAGATGATCATCACTGAGAGCAGCAGCACGTCCGCCTGGTGGCGCTGCTGCAGTGACACGCCGTCGTCGTCCGCTTGTGTCCGTAGTGCCTTCGTAGGCTCAGTGGGCTCTCCATGGAGCGGGAAGAGTCCTGGCAGGTCCACCCATGTTGGCGTCGTCATTGTGATCAAGGGCTTCTTTCGACAGTGTTTCTCTTTGGGACGAGAAGGTGACTTCAACCGGCTGGGATTTCATTTTTCGAACTGAAACGCGTTCTTAACTACCCAGTACCTCAAAGTTGACGTCGAGTCTCCAAGCAGCCTTCTGTTCCAGCTCAAAGCGAAGATCGGCAATCATGGTGGACGAGAACGTTCTCGTGGGCGTGGACATCGGCGGCTCCAGCGTCAAGGTCGGGCTCGTGGGTATCAACGGCAGCGTGCTGTCGTGCTCGCAGGCGCCCGTGGATAGACAGGACTCGCCCGAGTGCGTCGTGGCGAGCGCCAAGCGCCAGGCGGATGCGCTGCTCGCGGACGCCGGTCTATCCGCGGACGCGGTGCTCGCGGTGGGCGTCGCGTGCCCAGGACTCATGATCGAGCCTGGTGTGGTCCATGGCGCGCACAACTTCCCCACGTGGAAGGACGTGCCGCTGCAGTCACTGACGGCGGCGGCGTTCGGCAAATCGGCCGAGATCGCGAACGACGCCGACGCCGCGATCCTCGCCGAGCAGTGGGTCGGCAGCGCGAAGGGTGGTATCCACGACTTCATCATGCTGAGTATGTGTGCGCACGTCGATGTGATGTTATAATTGTGGCGGATAGATTAATGCGATGGGCGGTTTGTGAGAAGCGCTGGGCACGGGCGTGGGCTGTGGGGTCATCGCGAACGGCCAACTCGTGCGAGGAGGCACCAACTCGATTGAAGGCGGCCATGTGGTACTACAGCGTCTAGTGCTTTGACCATTGGTCGACACGTGCTCACATCATCTCCTGAATGTGATAGATTGTCGAGCGCAATGGTCGGCTTTGCGGATGCTCGCAGCGCGGGTGCCTCGAGACGTACAGCTCGGCCACCGCGTTGGTGACTGAAGCTCAGGATCATCTATCTGCAGGTGCATCAGGCGACGCGATTGATGGACGTTGAGACAAATATTTTGGTAGGCTTAACATTTCTGTCTCTTTTCTAGGAGCCGATTCCTTGCTGTCGTGCTACCCACTGGAGGAGATTGATGCAAAGTTGATATTTCGCGTCGCTGCTGAGGGTGACGCGATGTGCAATCGTCTCATCGAAGAGGTTGGTCTTGCTTTCGCCACAGTGAAGCGTATTTTGTTGACACCACTCTGATTTCACACTGGTGCGTTTCTGTGGTTTGCAGGCAGCAGACTATCTCGGCTTCGCTTGCGTCAACTACTGCCGCATTCTCGATCCGCAGGTGAGCTAGGCAACGACTGTGTACACCCTCAAGCACTTCAGGAATACTCACTACTAGGAGGTATCTATGCAGATGATCGTTCTCGCCGGAGGCTTGGCAGAAGCTGGCGATCAATTTGTGGAACTCGTTCGAGTCGGATACGCAAAGTATGCGTGGACAAAGTACCCCAACCCAGTAAGTAATACTCTAAAGTACTCAGCAAGATTGAAACGATGTTCTAGAATTCTATATCGCTAACTGTCTTGAATGCGTCTTCTCGCAGGTGAAGATAGAGAAGGCAACTGCTGGCTATGTCTCTGGAATTATTGGCGCCGCTGCAGCCGCCCGGCGTCATTGACATATGCTGTTCGGCTTCTTGTAGCGCTCAATAGGTATGCATCCGACAAGCGTAACAATGCCGCTATATTGCAATTGTTCAAATCACACCGGGACTCCACAGCACCGTAGAGTTAGACCCTACGCTGCCCAGTAAGTGACGCTGGGGGTTCCACGCAAGATCAGTGACCGCTCCTTGATGGCCCCGCGCGAGTGTCTGCACCAGCTCGCCGTTGCTCGTACGGTAAACGAAAAGGTGGCCGTCATCTGATCCTGTAGCCACGTACGCTCCGTCCGGAGAGTAGCAAGCGCCGAGCTTCTGGCTGTCGTGCTGATTAGCGCTGTGCTTGGTGAACATGTGCAGCAGGTGGCCTTCGAACGCATCAAGGTGCAAGAACACTCCACGGTTGGTAGTCACGAGAAGCTGGTTGCCGTCCGGACTGAACTTGAGATCCAGCGCGTGGAGCTTCTTGGTGTTCAAGCTGGGTCCCTGAAGGCGAGCGATGTACGGGTCCAGCACGCTCAAGATCGAGTTGTCGTACAACGAAAACTTGGCGAAGGGCCCTTCCTGGTAGTTGCGCGCGTCGTACATGCGGATCAGGTGGTCGTCGGTATACACCCCAAAGACGACGCCTTCTGTGTCGTACGCGCCCGTGATGTGCGTAATCGGCATGTGATCTGTGCGGATCAGAGCCTGTATGATCCATGGATGCATGAGAGATCCATGCATCCAACATCAGAGGGCATATTTACGCAGAACGTACCACTGTATCTGCGCTGCGAATATCCCATAGTCGAATAGTTCCGTCCAGCGACGCCGACATAAACTCGTCACTCGCGGGGTGCACCATCAGCGACGTGACCCTAGGAATAATGAATGACGGAGTATTAGTCATCGACTCATGACCCCGAGGAAGATAATCACCACAAACTCGGTACTTTTCTGTGTGGCCCGAGTAGTAGCGCAAAAACTTGTTGTCAAACAGCGAGTGGTAGCGGATGCGATCTGCCCCAAAGAAGAAATCCAAATCAGCCATCAGCCCACTCCACTGGTGCGCATCGAAAATAATCATACGCACGGTCGTTGGCGTCATTCAGCGACGAGAAGACCACGCAGTCGGGATGATGCGTGAAGCGGATGAGGTCGACGCCGTATCGCTTGGAGAAAATGGTCTTGGTGATCCTACAGCACAGCACAGCGCGCATGAGTCTTACATATCATTTGAACGCTCAACATCCACAGCGCTGGATCGTACATGCCACTCAAGCAGTCGATGACCGAGACGACGCCGTCGCTGCGACTCGTTACGCAGCGCTCGCCTTGCTGGTGGAATGTGATGGAGGTCATGGTAGCGTCTTGTTCTTCTTCCTCCTAACACCACACCGGCTCAGAATTCTTGCGCAACAATTGCTAAAGCTAACAGAGCACCCGCACCTGCGGCTTAAAGTTCTTCGCAGGTCCATAGCGCCGCACGAGCTCGTCCGTGAGCGCGACGCCCGTCGCTGCCATGGAAGCCACCTGATCGATCTTGCGTTTAGCCAGATTATCCTTCTGTAATGGCAGGTGTATGTTTTTATTGAACTTAGTTACAGAGGTCACTAAATTTTGCAGGTTAGTGGTTTGTCTATAGGACCAGATTGATCAAGTCGTAAAACTTGCAAACACCTCCCCTGTCAGTACAACTCGTGCTGGTTGAATAGTTGTTGAAGCCTGCGTGGCGTGGCCTCGGTATCTTTCCCGGTTTTATTACCACTGTGGCCGAGGGTCACATTTTCCTTGCCCCCTGTTACCAAGTCAGTTCCGCCCCCACGTGGAAGCGCGAGCATTACCCTCGGACTCCCGCCGCCGTCCACCGCTCTCTCCCCACGCGCGCCCCGCCACCAGCACCGCTGCGCCGCGCATCCGCCCTACAGTACAAACGCTAAGTACCTGCGTGTCACTCGGCTGAGGGACCATGTCGGGCGGTCATTTGTCCAAGGAGTTTTTCGAGCTGGTCAAGTCGATCGGCGAGAGCAAGTCGAAGCAGGAAGAGGACCGCATCATCATCCATGAGGTCGCGCAGCTCAAGCGCAAGATGAGCGAGGTCACGACCACGACCTCGAGCTCGGGCAAAGAAGTGAACAAGAAGAAGAAGGAGTTTCTGATCCGCTTGATGTACGTCGAGATGCTGGGCCACGACGCCTCGTTCGGCTACATCAAGGCCGTCGAGATGACGGCGTCGACCAATCTCATCCAGAAGCGTGTGGGCTACCTCACGTGCTCGCTCGTTCTCTCGCCCACGCACGAGTTCCGCTTCATGATCATCAACCAGCTGCAGCGCGACCTGCAGTCGTCCAACCACCTCGAGGTCTGCGCCGCGCTCACGGCCGTCTGCAAGCTCGTGACGGTCGAGATGATCCCGGCCGTGCAGCCGCTGATCATGGATTTGCTGCGCCACGACGCCGAGCTGGTGCGCAAGAAGGCGGTCATGGCCATCCACCGGTTCCACCAGCTCAACCCCGAGTCTGTGCGCGATTGCGGCGACGTGCTGCGACGCGCGCTCTGCGACCGCGACCCGAGCGTCATGGGCGCGTCGCTCTGCGTGATCCACGACCTTGCGATCGTCAGTCCGACCGACTACAAGGACCTCGTGCCCAGCTTTGTCAGCATCCTCAAGCAGATCACGGAGCACCGCCTGCCGCGCGAATTTGACTACCACCGCATCCCGGCGCCTTGGATCCAGATCCGATTGCTGCAGCTGCTCGCGTTGCTGGGCCAAGCCGACCAGCAGACCAGCGAAGGTATGTACGAAGTGCTCCATGACGTCATGCGCCGCGCCGACACGGGCATCAATGTGGGCTACGCGATCATCTACGAGTGCGTGCGCACGGTCACCACGATCTACCCGAACAGCACTCTGCTTGACGCGGCCGCTGCGAGCATCTCGCGCTTTATTAGCAGCGACAACCATAACCTCAAGTACCTCGGCGTGACCGGCCTTGCAGCGATTGTCAAGGACCACCCGCGCTACGCGGCAGCGCACCAAATGGCCGTGATCGATTGCTTGGAAGACCCAGACGAGACGCTCAAGCGCAAGACGCTCGACTTGCTCTACCGCATGACCAACCCTGTGAACGTCGAATTCATTTCCGACAAGCTCACGCAGTTTTTGCGCGAGGCGACGGATGTATTTTTGCGTACCGAACTCGTGTCGCGGATCACGCAGTGCGCAGAGCGGTACGCACCGAGCAATGCCTGGTACATCCAGACTATGACCAACGTGTTTGAGCTGGGTGGCGATCTCGTGCGACCCGAAGTTGCACACAACTTGCTGCGCCTCATTGCGGAAGGAAGTGGCGAAGATGAGGACCAAGACATGGAACTTCGTCGCGACGCTGTCGACACCTACTTGGAGCTCTTCGAGCGACCGGTGCTGTCTGACATTCTCGTGACGACTATGTCATGGGTGCTTGGAGAGTATGGATATTTGTCAGAGGTGATGGAGCTGGAAGAAATCTGCGAGCGTCTGTGCGAACTTGTCGAACGTCCATTCAATCAGGAGGACATTACCCGCGGCTACATTCTGAGCGCGGTGACTAAGATCACGGCCCAGATGGGCCACACCAGCGATGTTGCCAATTCGATGATGCAGAAGTACAAGGCAAGTCGGAGCACGGACCTGCAGCAGCGATGCTTTGAGTACATTGCGATGACCAAGAACATGGCGTTGATGTCCGAGGTGTACCCAGAGGATGCGAGCTGCGAGGATATTGACGTGGACCCCAACCTTGGCTTCTTGTCGGTGTTTGTGGAAAGAGCCGCTGCTCAAGGTGCGCCACTGTACGATCCTCCAGAGGAGTCAGACGACGAGGACAGCTACGACCACAAGAACAAGGACGGCAACCGACTCAACTTTGAGGCGTACCAGAAGCCCGAGATTCCGTACGCAGTCAAGCTGCCGCCGAACGACGCGTTCTCGAACAAGTGGGGCGCACCTCAGCAGCCTCCACATGGAGCTCCGTTCAACGGCCCGGGTGCCGGTGCACCGAACGGTAGTGCGTGGCAAGGCGGTGCCGGCCCGCCGACTGGATTCAATGCTGCCAAGCCGAAGAACGTGTGGGGGCCGACGGGTATGAACACGGGAGCGGAGACGCAGCAACCACCTCCTGGCGCGTCTGGTGGCGGCTACGGGCAGAACTACCCAGGTGCGCCGTCAAACTACCCTAGCGCGCCCACTCCTCCTCCAGCCCCATATGGAGGCGGCTACGGTGGTCAGCCTGAGTACGGCCAACCCCCAGCTCCGGGTCCTTACGGCGCTGGCTCTGTTGCTGGCTCCGTGCATGGCTCTGTACATGAAGAAGAGGACGGTGAGGACCACGTGGATGAGCGCCAGATGATGGCCTCGGCTATCTTCGGTGGTATCCCTGGCGCTCCAGCACCAGTGCCTCGCCGAACTGCGAGCACGGGTTCTCGATCATCTGTGACGGGTGCTTCTCGTCGCACGAGCGGTACTCGTATCGGGACGCGACGAGCTTCGGGCCGAGCAGACGGCGGTGCTCCCCAGCAGCCACCGCAGCAGCATCCCGACCAGTATCGTCAGCAGGCTCCTCCACCGCAGGCCAATGTGGAGGTGGATCTTTTGGGCATTGCGTTCGACTCGCCAGCTCCAGCACCGCCTCAGAACAACATTTACCAGCAGCAACCGTCGGCCGATCCATTTGGTCTTGGTGCGCCGGGTCCAGCCGCTGCTCCGACTGCGCCTGCACCAGCGCAATCTATGCTGGATCCATTCAATCTTGGTGGCTTGACCTCCAGTGTCAACGGTACGCCTGTAGCCCTCTCTCGATTCGTTGCTTTTTCTTTCACATAGTCTCACATTTTACGTGTCATCCAGATATCTCGAGATCCCATTCCGCTGGATTCCAGTACAACGGCCGTGCGCTGGAGTTGTGGCAGATCACGACGCAGGACTTCGGCGCTCGATGGGGAACGTGCCCATGCGAGAAGAAGACCAAGGTCAACCCCAGTTCCGTGCGAACACTCGACGATTTCTCGGGTCGTATGTACCAGTTCGGTGTACACACTGTGGAGGCAATCCCATCAAGTACGTGGCTGCGTTTGACTACGGCGATGGGGAGTTGAATCGTGTTTCTAACAAGCAATTGATTGTGCAGCGAACGAAGCGATCGCCGCCGCGCGCCTCGTGAACTCGGAGCACGTGTCACTGATCCACATCAAGATCCGCAGCGGGGGCTTTTTGGATCTGACGGTGCGAACGGCCGATATGGGCTTCACTGACCAGTTGATCGACGCGATTGCGCAACGTCTGAAGTAGACAACAACGACGGCTTTTGTGGGGGCTTGCTGGTGGATCACGCGTGCGAAGGAGAGCACAATCGACGGAGCAAATCCAGCCATATAAAGAACAAAACAATCCCAGCGCGTGCCGTGGTCAATGTGTTCCCCGACCGAGAGTCCGGAACATGGTGAAGTGGAGTAGAGAAACGGAAACGAGATGAAGAATACAGATCTTTCGTGTAGACGTTGGTGGCTGTTATATTGGAAGCATACCGGTATTGATAGCACGCGAGTTTTCGTTCTTGGCGTTTCTTGCCATTGATGGCAATCGCGGACCAGATTATCAGCCAATGCGACTCGCAATGCGAGAAGATCGCTCTACCTCCAGCTAGGATATCCAGAATACCAGCAGCCTTTCAGCATCCGTTACATATCCTTAGAATGGGTTCATCGTGAACTGTTCATGATCCTGACCCGGGCCAATGAACAGACACAGTTGCATGAACAAGAATTCGTTTCGGGAATGCAGAGAAGACCGCGGGTCTTGAATAAAATGGGTTTGGGTTACGTGACCTGCGAGCTCATCCCCCTACTGTTGCACTCTCTGCAACCGATAGTGGGATGAAACACCAGAGTGAACGTCATGTGCCAAGAACGTTTGGGGCGCAGAACTTCTTTGCTTGTCTGGAGTGTGGAGAAACCAAGCGTGACTCACATCAATTAGCAGCATTCGCCGCGTCCAGTAATCGCCATCCCTCACAGAACAATCTCGCGCTACCGCCGCCGCCGAGAATTGGTCCCCAACATTGCTCTGCGCTCCTCGCTCCGTCACACTGAAGCAAAAGTTCCTGCTCGACTGTCAGTGCTGACGGCCGCTCTTTCTGCCCAAGTCTGAATCTCTCCGCTTTTCAGGCAGTCCACTCTGACTGGATTGGAGTCTCTGGCCAATCAGATAGAAAATCGAATGCAGTGGCCACAGCGTCAGCCAGGCGAGACAGTGACACTGAAAGTGCAAGACAACCACCACCTTGGAACCGTTCTCTTGGAACCGTTTGGCCCACCAGCGCGGGCAGCGTCGACTGACGAGGAGGACACAGCTCCACACAGAGCAGAACCGTTCTGGGAAACAGAGCCGCGCCGTCGGTGGCCATCATTGCCCAAATCGACCACAGCAACGGAACTGCGGTCGTCATCACTCTCGCGCTCCCGCCACCGCCGCAAGAGCCCCACGCCCGCCTTCCATCCCGTCGGCCGCCAGCTCCACCCCCAGTTCCTGCCGCCGTCCAGTGACCGCCCACCGAGTGTGGCCTCGACCCAGCGTCTAACCGAGTTGTTCTCTTTCGCGTCCCCGCCTTCAACGCCGCGCAGTCTAACCGCCGGTCTAATCGCTAGTACCTCTGTTAGTCCACCGGCGAGTCTAACCATGATGGAGGTGAATGTCGTGCCCTCCGTGGTGCTCCACTTCCACGGCTTCCGCAGCTCCCTGCTCTCGAACCTTTGGGACGCCTGCCGCCGCATCGGTCTGGACATGGCCCAACGCTCTCTCCAGTTCACGCTCATCTGTGTCGCCATGTACTACCTTAAGCTCCTGCTCGCCGCCGCGCTGCTCAAGCTCATGCACAGCTGGGTCGTGTACGCCACGTTCCTCGCCTGCGAGGCGCTCGCGCTCAAGCACGGCAAGAAGGAAAGGACGTTCCTTCTTGGCGGCGCCGTCGCCCCCACGATTGCTGCTCCTCTGACCGCCGCGCCACTCGCCAAGGTCGTGGTCGTGGCCGACGCCGCGCCAACGTTGCCGCGCCTCGCCCTGTCAGCGTCGATCGCCGTGCTCCCGGAGGCCGGCGCTGCCGCCCTTTCCCAGCTCAAGGACGATGGCGACCAGTTCTCCAGCAAGGCGCAGCTGTCTACGACGACGTCCACAGCGACGACGACGGCGGCGTTGCTCGCGACGCCGCAGCAGCCACGCCAACTTTCAGCTGTGCGCCGCCGCCTTGTCGCGCAGCTGCGCGCGCCTTTCCCGGGCGTGAACGCCGTGCCGCACGAGCGCCGCCGCCGCGCCGACGTCTCGCTGTGCGATGCCAAAATCCGCGTGGGCAAAGCGTTTCTCGATCCGATCGCAGCCACCGCGACCACTGATGAAGACAAGAAGAAGCGCAACCGGATCGACACTTACATGATGCGCGTGGACAGCAGCAAACCTGACGACAAGCACATGAACCCCGTGGTCATGTGGGACGTCACCGCCACGTTTGAAGAATTCTGCAAGCTCGAGAAGAATCTACGCGCCGAAGTCAAGGCCAAGCGTCTGCGCAACGTGGCCGTGCCGCACTTGGCCAGCGGCGCTATCCTGTTTGTCCAGCCGGAGCTCACACAGGACGTGCTAGGCAAGCGCCGCATGCGCCTCCAGACGTTCGTGGACGCTGTGCGCGCCGACCGCGTGCTCGGCGACAGTGACGCCATGCGCAAGTTTTTCCAGGCGTTCTAAATGCTACGGCTCGCTGTCCCGATCGCGTCGACGACCACAAGTTCCACCAGCCAGCTCTATGAAAATACCTCACTGTGGGATCCACGCCTATTGACGACGACAACGAGACGCACTTTCCCATTTCGCCCGCATCCATTGGTAGATGCCGCGAAAGCGTCCTCAGCATCAACGCGTCCATGCATGGACCACCTCTTTTCGCCCCCACCTCCGCTCCCACTACGTACCAGTTTGAAACTGTCGCGTTGATGTTTGCGTTAGCCTCTCGCCCGCCACCCGTTGTATTGCCTTTTCCCCAAGTGTGTGTGTGTGTGTGTGTGTGTGTGTTGCGTCTGCCTTGAAGAAGGCGGCGGAGCGAACCACCGCGCGACGTTGACGTTGAACCATCTTCCCACCCAAACCATCATAATCCAAAATCCAAAATCATTGCTGGATCTGCATGATCACGTCTCACGTCGCACACGGAGCCAGTTGGATGACTGGCAAGTTTGACATTCTGTTCTGAGATGGGAGGCGTCGCATATTTGACACGGGGGCTGGACTCATGTTCTTCCGTCCTTGAAGAACCACCGGAAACCTGTGTTACCCGCTGCTGCACATGCCATAGAGAAGGTTTCGCGCCCCTCACCCACATGTGCAAGGGCTGATCAGCAGGGCTGATGAGTTGGAGGCGGTGGACAGTCTTGGTCACCTATAGTGACTAAGCTGGTGAATTCCAAGTGACTTGGAAGGAACAGCACGGGGCATGAGCAGTTGCCACGACTGTACACACTGGAAGACCTCGTCAACTTCATCATCCCCTTTGGTGGGGGAGGAGAACGAGGAAGACGAGGAGGAGTAAGTTCTCCACGCGGGGTTTGATTTCGTCTCGTTCTCCCCCACGTCGCAACTTTCGTCGAAACCACACGAACAAGTCTGCGCGACATGACAGATCGCACGAGTTGGACAGCCACTCGCGCCCCACAAATGCCACAGCCGCCGAGACGACGGCGAATACGAGTCGGTGGATCCATGCGAGCAGCCTCGAGGGTGGCGCTGGTCGTGCTCTTCGTGGTGGCAGCCGCGTGCTGGCCGCTGACTGCGGCAGCGACCGCGCTGCGGTGGTCACCAGACGACGCCAACACCGACACCGACGGCGACAGCTCCAGCGCGAGCGCCGCGCTCGGCGACGAGGTCTGCGTGGCGCCGTGCGCGAGTCTGCACCGCGTGACGGTCGCTTGCGCGATCTCGCCCGACGGCCGCGTCACCACCACATGTGGGAAGTGTCTCCCGGGCTTTGACGGCGCCGCGTCTTCTGTGACGATCCCGTGCGTCGGTACGTCGACTCGTTACTTCCGTTGGGTGGAGGCGGTTGATAGGCTAAACTTACAGACGCTACGAATGTAGTGAACGACGACTACTGGACGGGCGACGAGGACGACGAGAGCGGCGGTTTTGCGTACCCGGGTAGCGAAGGAGGCTACTACCACGGCGGCGGCGGCGGCTCCGCGATGAGCATCCAGGCGACACTCGGCTCGGCGCTCGGCTCGGTCATCGTGCTGCTCATGTGTGTGATCACGTGGCGCGGGTGGCTGGACTGCTGCTCGAAGAAGCGCAAGCATGAGTGCCACCGCGCGTTCCTGGCGGCCACGTGCGTTGCTTTCCTTTTCTCTATGGATGACAAAAGGAGCGTTGGTTCACATGGGAAGCTGTGTGTGTTTGTGTACGCAATGTGTACGTGTAGGACCAAGGAGTGGACGTGCGCGGTGTGTCTCCACGAGAACTCGTCCCTGCGACGGCGTTGCGTCATGTGCAAGACTGAGTTCCACGGTAACAACCACCTAATTGCTCTGAGTTCATGTTGAGACGCTGACGGTTGTGACTTGCGGCGACTTGAAAATTATTCACAAGAAGATCCCGCGCCCGAGGAAGAACCGCCGTCGACGACGGCAGAGACTACTACTGCCCCAGGCGACGACCCCGCGTACTCGTTGCTGAGGACACCGCGTGCGTCGACGCGGTCAAAAGGCTCACAGGGATTTGGGGACGTGAAGCAGGCGGCGGCCGCGTCCGCGTTCACGGATGAGCAGCAGATCGCGAGCGAGCGGCTCGAGTGGAAGCGGTGCATCAATAAGAACGACATGAAGTGGCTGCGGTTCCACGCCGCGGACGTGCGCTCCTATCCGCAGCTGCGAGGCACGATCGTGTCCATGAAAGGTCTGGCGTCGCTCGATCTGTTTAGCAAGAACGGTCCCATGAAAAGGGCGGTCGGGTCCGCGGCATCCGTCGATGGGTTCTTCGTGCTTCTCAGCAGCCAAGCAGTCACCGTGTGGTCTCCAGCTGGTGAGAAGAGGAAGATGTTGCTAGTGCGTGTGCTGTCCGCGATTATTCTGACTGTGCTACGTGGATTCTCAGAGCACGCCACTTTCGACTCGCGTCGGTACAAGCAGTGGCGCGGGCTCCAGGTTTGTAAGACTTGATTCTGTAGGCTCTGTGGGGCGCATGCGTGCTCACAATTGTTGTTGTTGTGTGTGTACTGTAGAAAAATGCGTCCGCCTCGTTTGATGATCGACTGCGTTGGTTCTACCAAGAAGCGATGAAGCTGCGGCATCCGATGCTGGAGGACAAATTTACGATTCGTGCGTTCTCTTTGCTCATTGATCGTGATATTGCTGCACGTTTGCGTTGCTAGAACTCACCACATTTTCTTGCTGTTTCGCAGATGTACATCGCCAGCAAATTCTCAAGCAAACTATGCAGCTCTTCCAGTCGGCGCCGTCGTCATTGCTCCGACGGCACCTGCGTGTGGATTTCATGGACGAACCAGGCGTCGACGGCGGCGGCATCTTGCGTGAATGGCTCCAGCTCGTGTGCCGAGAATTGTTCTCGGAATCGCTCGGTATTTTCAAGCGAACTGCGTCTTCCGTGGATAATGGCTACTGGATCAGAACGGAACCGGGGAAACCGTGCCGTGACGAGGTACAGTACGGGCTGGTCCTACTTTTGAGAAAACGGAGAAGGTGGTCAAGAACTTAATCCTGCTTTTATGCTGTTCCAGATATACAAGTTTTTCGGGCAGCTCTTGGCCAAGACGATGCTTGAAGGACTCGTGCTGAGTGTTCGACTCGCTACCCCTCTGCTCAAGTATCTGCTGGACAGCCCTCTCTCTAAAGAGGATCTTCGGTTCGTCGACGAGCAGATCTACTCGAGTGTCTGCTACCTTCAGGAAAACGACAACATCGACCAACTGTGCTTGACGTTCTCGGTCGCCGACACGGATCTGATCTCTCATGGATCGGAGATCGCCGTCACAGACATCAACAAGCGGCGTTACGTCGACCATCTTGTGCAGTACTATTTATTTGACAGCATCGAGCACGAGCTTGGCTGTATTAAGGAAGGGTTCCGCAGTGTCTTGCCAGACACGATGCTCCACATTTTCGACCACAAGGAGCTGGATCTCGTGGTTTCTGGACTCGCGGAGATCGACGTGTTGGACTGGCAGGCGCACACGAATGTGTGCTTGGTCGGTCACCACCCAGAGAAAGAGGAGCAAGTCGTCGATTGGTTTTGGGAGATTGTCGAGCAGCTGGATCAGCGCGAGCGCAGTCGCCTGCTGCAGTACGTCACCGGATCCAGTGGAGTTCCCGTCGAAGGGTTTTCGGCGTTGACCAGTCTGGACGGCAGACTCCAGCATTTTACAATCCAACTGACTGAGAATCTACCAACAACCTACACAGCGATGCCCTATGCAAGCACGTGCTTCAACAGGTATGGAGCAAGGCGTTCCGGACGCTGCATGATGAGTTGGTGACTCATCTGTCTGTGTGTGTACGCGCAGGCTGGATCTACCAGTGTACAAACAAAAGGAAGACTTGGAGCAAATGTTGCGCGTGGTGAGTGCCTAGACGTTGTGCGAACGTGGTCGCCGCAACGAAGAATCTCATCTATCCGTTGGTGGTGCAGCTCGTCGAAATGGATGTGACAGGTTTCAATCGACGATGAAAATCCGCCGACAAAATTCATGGAATTTGGTCAAATATCGTTGCTGCTGTCACTGCTAACGTTGGACATTTCTCCGTCGCCGGCGACCTCCTCGCCCAGCACTTCTCGTATCACATCCATGGCGGACGCGTTCTCTTTCTTCCGAGCGATCGACAACGGCGTGCGGCCTTTTGCATCCCCCAGCTTCGCATCGGCTCCGTGCGCTAGCAGCATTCGGATGATCTCGATTCGATTGGTCGGCGACACTTCTTCGCGGCGCATCTGAACCGCCCAATGTAGCGGTGTGAAGCCTAAGCGATCCGTCGCATTCGGATCGGCTTTGTGTTCCAGCAAGATCTTGGCGGCATTGCCCATGGCCTGCTGTGCGCAGATGTGGAGAGCGGTGGACCCATCGCTGCCTCGCGAATTCGGGTGCGTGCCACGTGCCAGCACCACGCGAACCCGCGCGATATCGTGGTTGCGAGTCGCGTCGCGCAGCTCTTCGCCGTCTATAACCAAACCAAAATCGTGACCCGTGAGAAAATTTACTCTAGCCAAGCCAGCCCAATGAAGGAGGACTGTCCAGGTACACGTACCGTGTCGAGGCTCGCGACAGAATAGCGAAATCGCGTACGTCGTGCACACGCCAATGGCCAGCACCACCTCGAGCGGCAGGCGAATGTAGGATAGCGTCGTCGGGTCGGAGGTCTGGAGCAGCCAAGCGTTCCATTTCAAATCAAACATAATGTCGCGAAGGGTGCTGTCATCCAGAAACGACTTCTCCTGCAGCAACTGGAAGTACGCGGCCAGCCGGCCGAGATCGCTCTTCATGGACGGATTCCGGAACATTTGCACGGCCTCTGCGATGCCGACCGCGCAGGCGTACAGCGGCACGCCGACCAAACGGAACATTCGTCCACTCACGCTCATCGGGATCGGCAGCACATACTTCCAGGAACCCGAGGGAAGCACGACGAGGTCGTGGTAGATGCCGGCGAAGAACGCCACGGTGATGGAGCCATAGAAGAGCGGGAGAAACACGGCATGTGGGAAGGTGCTTGGATACCGCCGAATCGAGTACTGCGCGGCACCGACGAAGAACTGTAGCGCGAGTACGCGCGCGTAGCCATAGAACAGGCAGAGGCAGAGCAGCACCGCCCAGAGCTTGGCTGGGTGGTGGAGAATGAGCTTGAGCACGCGTCGCATGATTTATTTCGCGTCGGTCCAGATGCGGATCCCGAGCGTCTAACGAGTGCGAGTGACGGGAAGTGATCCCCTTCTTTGCTAGTCCTCTGGAGGTGCGCGCGTGGCGGCGGCGGTGAGGGCGTCTATGCCGTCGTGTCCTGGTGGTCGTCGCCAGATGGTGGCCTCCGGCCGGCAAAATTGAGCTGCTCAAAAACGCGCGTGAGGAGCTTCAAGTTGATCTATCCGAAATTACCAAAATAGTCAAAGTCGTAAATTACGAGATTGTGAAAGAAATTGATACCATATTCAAATCAGTACATCTTGTGCGTACTTAACTCAAAGTTATCCAACATGCAGGCAGTTGCTAACTGTAAGTTCGGTTTCCTCGTGCTCGCGAGGGAGGCACCAACACCTCCGGGCCGCGAAGCGAACCAAACGACCCCGACGCTCGAGTTAGCTCATCATGGCGGACGTCGCGAAGCAGCCTAGCGGAGGGGACACACGGCGGAGGGAGGGGCCCCCCTCCTCCTCTTCTTCCTCCCGTCCTCCGTCCTCCTCCAGCAAGAGCAGCGAGGATCCGAAGCTGCGCCGCGCACCGCCGGGCAAAGATGCGACACCCGAGGAGCGCGCGCAGTACGAGATCGAGCGCAAGAAGATCCAGAAGTACAAAGAGGACAAGCTCAAGGCGCGCCGCGACCACACGCGCATGATCCTCGAGAGCCACGCGCAGGCCAAGCGCCGCGCGCTGCTGGGCAAGCAGTCCGAGTTCCTCGCCAGTCTCGAGTTCCGCAACGTGCTGCCGGACCTGCCGTTCGACACCAAGTTTCTTCGCTACCCGCACGAGTCGGATCGGTGCGTGACGGATGTTAAATTCTTTTTGGTGGGGAATTGATTTTGTTTCGGCTGACGAGGAAACAAAAAAAATTGGGGTGTATTGTCGTAGACTGATCAAGTACAAGCCCAATACGCTCGAGATGGACTACACGTACGAGGTCCATGAGGACTCGAACCTCGGGCTGGACATTGACCTCATCGATCCAGCGAAATACGAAGGTACAGATGGATGGTTACGTTTTGTTGTTGTTGTGGGTATGCTTTTCAAAACTAACGGTGCATGTCGGTGATAGCGCCCGAGCACGCGGGTCCGTTGGAGGTCGGCGACGAGCAGATTCTGATGATGAAGGAAGTGAGCCGCAACACCAAGCTCAAGGTGCGTCCAACGGTCACGTGGCTGCGCCGCACCGAGTACATGGGCACGGACTTGTCGGAGACCACGCACAAGTTCAAGAGCGAGGTGGAGATCCAGAGCGCGCTGCGCGAAGGCACCGAGAACGCGCTCGCCGAGGTGGTGCAGCTGTCGCTGGAGGAGCGCGCGGAGGCATCGTTCCGCGACGTCAACAACGCCAAGACGCTCGTGCACCCGTCCAACAAGAAGCTCAAGATGGCCAAGGTCTGGGACGTTTTCCCAGACCAGCTGCTTGCTCCAAACAAGTATGCCATTCTCGTACGCTTGCAGTTGACTTTGTTGTTGTTGTTGCAAATTGGGCATTGCTGGCTCATGGGTCTATCCAAATCTGTGGTGGATTGCACTGCAGAGCTACGATTTGTTGCCCTCGCAAGATATCAAGGGAAAGAACGTCGTCGACCGCGAGAACCGTGCTTTGCTCTGTGGCGTCACGAAAAAGCCCAACGGCGCGGACATGATCCAGGGCTCGATTCTCCTGCCCAACGCTCGTGACGAGGAAGAGGTACTGTACTTCTGGATCGCTGATGTCATCGCCGTTTTAGATTGATTTTGTTTGGTCTGTAGAAAGAGTCTGAAGACGTACAAACTGAAAAGTTTGGCTACTTCCGCGAGTATCAGCTGTCGATAGATGTGCTGGAGAACGTGAGTTTTTTTTACAAGCCGCTAAATATCTTGAGGGGGCGGCGAGTGATTGGATCTAATGCTGTGAGCCGTTTTCAATGCAGCGTGCTCGTGAAGATTCGCAGCATGTCATCTTCATGTTGGATCCAGAGTCGAACCAGTTCACATACGCTGATATCCTGCATCGCATCCAGCTTCGGAAGACCAAGAACTCGGGCGAGGAGAAACGCCGTCGTGGCGCTATCGTCCACCGACGACCGTACTCGGAGGCCGAGCAGGAGCGCCGCAACGCGCTCCAATTCGAGTTTGGTGGCATGTACGACGACGTACTCGACGACGACGATCAAGTGCGTCAGCATAAGCGACAGCGTGCTGACGGATCAGCGGGCAGCAGTGACGTCAAGTCGAATGAGGGTGAGCCGGTTGCAGCAAATGGAGCCGATGCTAACGGCGCGAGCAGTCCGGCAGTCAGCAGCGACTCGGACAGCGACTAGTTGGTGAAAAAACCCCTGTACTCGACGCAGCCCCGGAACCATCGTATTACAAAGTAGATGATGAACTTTCTATATTTTTTCAAGATGCTCGGTCTGGCATACGTATACCTACATCTTTTCGCTCGAAATGGAATATGGACTGTGTATTGAAGCAGTCTCTTATCCCACATAGATCTTCCTCACGCGCTCCTCCGAGTTTCCTCCATCGGTCACGTAAAACACGTTGTCGTCCGCGGCCGCAATCCCACGCGGAGTATAAAACTTTGCACTGGACGCCTCGCCGTCGGTGGCGCCAGAGTTCGTGCACGTGCCGGCAAATGTCGTCACCTCAGCTGTGGAAAGAGTGATTTTGCGAACGCAGTTATTCCCCGTGTCGGCAACGTAGAGATTGCCATCCGAGCCAATGGTGAGCGACTTCGGGGTGTTAAATCGCGCAGCGGTACCCTGGCCGTCCACGTAGCCAGTCGCGGTTGTCGATCCGGCCAGCACGGACGCGGCTCCCCCCGAAGTGATTTTCCTCACGACGTACATATCGCTGACGTACACGTTCCCACTGGAGTCAGCCGCGAGTCCGAGCGCAGCGTAGGTGCCCGTCCAGAACGTCGTCACCGTTGAGCCCGCGGAGTTGATCTTGGTCACTTTCCGGCTGCCTCCGCCTGTCACGTACACGTTTTCGCTCGAGTCGACCGCGATCTCTCGCAGGTCCGAGCTTATGAACGACGGGACGGTCGACACGGTCGTGCCGCCTGCCAGCTTGCGTACCACGGTGCTTCCGTAGTCACAGATGAAGAGATTGTTGCTGGGGCTCATCGCGAGCCCACGCGGCGCCTCGTACCTGGCAGTCGTGCGCGAGCCGTCCACATAGCCGCTAAGGGAGCTACCAGAGTAGACGGAGGCGCTGCCGCCGTCAAGCAGGCGCCAGATGCGGCTCTCGTCCGTCAGGTAAATGTAGCTGTCGGAGCCCACGGCGACACCCCACAGGCCCATGAACGTCGTGGAGAACGCGCTGCCGTAGCCCATGATTGTGGACACTCTCGTGACTGGTGCTGGCGCGGGTGTTGTGGTCGCGGGAGGCTTCGTGGTTATCGGCGCGGGCGTTGCGGTCGTTGGCTCGGGCGTTGCGGTTGTTGGCTCGGGCGTTGCGATTGTTGGATCGGGCGTTACGGTCGTTGGAGCTGGCGTGGTAGTCGTTGGCGGCGCCGTGGTTGTCGGCGCGGATGTTGTCGTAGTTGGCTCAGCCGTCATTGGCGTTGGTATCGCGGTCGATGGCTCCGTCGTTGTCGTTGCAGTTGGAGGGGCAGTTGTTGTCGACACCGGGGTTGTGTCAGCTGGGTCTGCTGCCTCTGGATTCGAGGTCGTGGTGGGGGTGACGCTGCCTGTGGAATTGGACCCATTCGTGACCGTGGTAGACGCTGAAGATGACGACCTAAATTTGACGATCAACGGCACAATGACCGCGACTAGTAGCAGAGCCGCCACCACCATGGTTTTAATCTTCCATGGCTTTGACCAAACTCGCAGCGGCTTGACTGCTGTCTTCACCTGCACCCAACCGTCTTCGTCCGGAGTCGGCTTCAGTGGCTTTGGCTCGACAGTCTCTGGTAACTGCTGCGTGGGTTCCACAGCATGTGGGAGCTCCGGTAAGGATTCCGCCAGTGACTCGTCGACGCTCTCGGTGCGTAGCCCGTGAGCTTGGTCTGTCAACGCCTTCATGGCTGCGCCAACCTCTTCCATGGTCGGCCGCTCTTGCGGGTCGACATGGCAGCAGTGCGTGATGAGCTGCCACGCTCGATCGGAGATCAGAGTCTTGTCGCGCGCGGGCAGTTCGCCGCGTTGCTTCATGGCGCGCAGCCCTTCGATGCTGCTGACCTCATCATACGGCGATAGCCCGGCCAACGCCTGGTACAGCGTCATTCCAAACGAGTACACGTCGGAGGCGGGACTCGGCAGCAGGCCTTGGACACATTCAGGCGCCAAGTACGGCGTCGCATGGGAGATCTCCACCTCCGCTTCCGCGGCAGGACGACCCACAAGCCCCTTCATCTTGAGCGCAGCCCAATCAAAGCTTCGGTCAAAGTCGGACAAGCGCACTTGCGGAGGGTTGGTTGCGTTCGTGAGCAAAAGGTTGTCGCACTTGAGGTCGCCGTGGACGATGTGCATAGAATGCATCGCGCCGACGGCCTGCGCAGCTTGGGTGAGCAGTGCTAGCGCCTGCTTTTCGCGCGTAGCCTCGTCCTTGCGGAGATGTTCGTCGAGCGCGCCTCCATCGCAGAGCTCCATCACGAAGAACGGGTTGGCCGTGAAGTAGCACGCGCCATAGAGTTCGCAAATGTACTTGCGGCGGTCCATGAGTCGCTTCCACAGCTTCATCGTCTCCACAAACGCCTTCTTGGCTAGCTCGGAGCGATTGACATCGGCGTTGAAAGTTTTGACCGCGACGGTGGACCCGTCAAACGTACCTTTGAACACCGTCGCGTCGCCGCCGAAGCCGACCGCCTCGGTCGTCTCGTAGTCGACCATGTCCTCGGTGATGTACCACTCGGGAAGATTGCTCACTTCCGCTTGGACACTGGCGCTCGACATGGCCCACAATTTTTCTTTCATCACGCTGACGACCCGGTCGCGGCTGCCGACATCCCGGCGCAGTTTCAAGTCGGAGCGCCCATCCAGCCGCTTAATAATGGCGAGCACCTCCTTCTGGTTCTCCGGGTTCCGCATCTCTTCCTTGACTTCGGGCGAGCTGACCAATTTTAGGAGACTTTTTTCGCGTTCTTCAAACTGTTGCGTGAGCGACGGCCGCGGGCGGCTATGCATGACCGCTAGCTTTTGAGAGCTTTTAACGTATGAGTGGGCCGCGCTATCCAGGCTCAAAAGCTTGACCAGCTTTTCGTACGACTCCTTGGCTTCAAGGCTGGCGGCGGTCACATTCTTCCGGTAGATGAGCTGCTTGAGCTGGCTTTTGCCGGCAAGCTTTTGGATCACGCGGTAATATTCGACCACGAGCGCCTCGAATTTGCGAATGCGGTTCTTAAGTCGGGCGTTGAGACCCTCGTGGTTCTCTACCACAGACTCGATTAAGGTCAGCACGATCTCGAATTCGTCCACGTCGTCCTCAATGAACTTTTTCTGCGTCTTGACGGCTTCAGCCGTCTCTTTCATGCCGCTCAACACTTGGCCCAGGTCCACGAGGATCTTGGCCACTTCAAAGCCCACATTCACCGCCGCTCCATACTGTGGGCCGAACAAACTCGTGATCCCAACGGTGACGCTTTGCACCGTCGAAAGCGCCTCCATCGCGCTCTCGACTGGGTTGGCACTCGCCCAACGGTACAGTAGCAAGCGAGAGAGACGATCGACAAGCGAGCCACACTCGTTCCAAGGCAACGCGTTTTGCTGCTGCGCCTTTCACGTGGGGCGACGCAAACGTGGCGGCGGTCAGAAAGATGTTCGTTTGTGGTTCAGAACGGTTGGCGTTGAAGATTGGAGGTTGAGATCCAAAAGATGGTGTTTACTCCCCCATTGTCGGTTGCCCCGCGAAGATAGCCATTGGGTCGTTTCACCTTGGAGGTCCCGCGTAGATTGGTCTTAACCCCAACCGGGCGATTGTGCCGCCTGAAGCGACACGACTGATCGTCGGAGCGCGACCCACCGCATTGGTGGTGGGCACATCGCGTGAAAATGTACGCAGCTACAAGATTTATGTCAGTAGTCAGTTGGCGTCCAACCGCCAGTGCGCACTGGTGGGCCACACCAGAGGAGGAAGAAACTAGAGAACTGAGAAGACGAGAACTGGTCGGTAGAGGAGACGGCTCGACACTGATCACGGGGTGGTGTCTATCTCTCGTTTGTGTGCACCCAACGACTGCTCTCAGCAACCTAATTCTCCCGACTGTAGCGATTTATGGCCCGACCAATTGATGGTCATCCATACTCGAACTCTGACAAGCGTCCTCTTTCCGTAGTCGCACTCTTCTTTCTATTCTCCTGTGAATAACGAATAAGTTTAAGTTATCATCCAGTTGAGCTAGCACTCCAATTTTCTACGGACCATACTTTGAAAAAGAAAGTATGGTCAGTCAATTTCGCCGTGCGGTCGACTTGTCGATTCCTGGCTCATGTAGGAGAGATCGATCCATTAATAATATCTACCGACAGTCCTGCGCAGCACGGCGGTGACAGACAGCCACCAGTGGCCACCCGTACTGCATTCCGCATCTATGATCGGCTTTCTGGATCACCTCAAAAATTTGGCATCTGACAAGACAACGACCTACGAGGTGCTGCGTGAATTGCTACACGAGCGCAACTAATCGGGCAGCTCGAGCAGCTCGTCAGTCTGTGCGTTCGCGATGTTGAGCAGCGATTGGTCTCGTTCATTCAGAAACTCTTCTTGTAGACACGGCCAAACACGTAAATTGAGTACAATGATGACACCCACGTAGATGATATGGAGCGTGATCCAGCCAGTGTAGAACAGCTCGCGCAGGCCGTAGGAGGCCTCGTGATCGCCGCCAGTAAACACGATGAGGATGTGCGCCTAAATCTTCCCCACGTGGTAGTACTGGATTTACGACTTGGACAGGAACAGAGTCTGGATCGAATATTTGGAAAACTTGTCGTCGGTCGGGTGGATCTTGCTGTACATCGAGTTGATGGCCTCGTTCTCATTAGCGGATTCGCGCTCCACGTCGTTATCGACGTCTGGGACACGCTGGTCGTCCCAGCGCTTCAGCAGTTGGTCAAGTTTCGCACGTTCCACCTCCTGGAGCTTTTCGAGAGCGGCCCTGGATGGCCGTCCAGTGTCGTCTTCACTTCCAGGGGCAGCGTCGCTCGCGTCCTGGCTGCCTGGAGAGCTGTACTGCGCGGGGGTTCCGTTGTGACGCTGTTCATACTTGGTTCTCGCCCGCACTCGAGTGGCCGCGAGCTGAAGCTGGTGCCCGAGCCGGCCCGATGACGACGACACGACCGCTTCACCCGCTGGGCTCAACTCCAGCAGCCCGTCGATCGATGCCGTGGTCACGGCCACGGCGAAAATGCGCAGCGCGAGCTTCGACAGCTCCGGGCAGTCGGTGCTGCAGCTCTTCCAATACTGCACCACTTTGAACGAAAGCCGCGCAAACAGCTCCGCGTCGTCGTGGACGGCCGTGTGCGCCTGGTCCGCTTTCGCTGGACGATATACGGGCGTGACGAACGACCCGATCGACGCCGGCGAGCACCAAAACTTGTCGCCTTCCACGTACTCGACCAGCTCGTTGGGCAGATTGTGCGGCTGCGAGCCAAAGAACGACTCAAAGTAGTACCGCGCCCAGCAGCTCAGCCGCATCAGCGTCGCGCCCGAAGAGTTGTCGATGAAGTTCCAGCCAAACGCCGGGTTCAAAACGACCGCGAGGATCATCAGCGGATGCTCCCACTCGTCCCAGCGCGCCTCTAGTCTCTCTAGAAGCGGCGAGCCCACCTCGGGCGCGAGCTGGTGCTGCAGCGTGGTCGCGATCGCGTCTTTCACAATGGGCACGTAGTGCAAGCGGCCTTGGTGGAGCTTGATGATCTCGATCCAGCGCGCGACGTGGAAGAGAATTCTGTCCAAATCCAGGAGCGGCTGCCAGAACGCCTTGTCGGCAGTAAGC
This sequence comes from Pythium dissimile, assembly GCA_023336445.1. Lineage (NCBI taxonomy): Eukaryota > Oomycota > Peronosporomycetes > Pythiales > Pythiaceae > Pythium > Pythium dissimile. The sequence goes on from JAADWZ010000087.1 coordinate 43,586, forward strand.
GTCTGGACTACACGCTCGGGCAAGTCCATATTGTTGCCCTCATCCGCCTCGACTGCTGCCTAGGATAAGAACAGTAGAACATCAGTACAACCAGTTTACATCAGTACACTCGTCGTCGTGTACATTGCGCACCTTAAGGACATCTGTCAACGCGAGTAGATTCATCGTGAGATTCCTCAGCGATTCCCACTCCAATCGCTCGGGCAGCGTCGGCAGTGTGATTGGCGCGAGTTCTCGCTCGATCTGCTTCTGCTTGAGCTTGGCCTGGAACGTATGGTTCGCTTGCTGGATGGCGACCATCGCATCGATTGCGCGGTGGAGCGCGTCCAGGAACGTCGGCACCAGCGAAAACATGTCCGCGATGAACGCGTTCAGCTGGTGCGCGACGCATGGGAGCACCATCATGTCGCGGCGAGAGCGCCGCAGCGCGCGGCGCATTGCCGCGTATCTCCAGCTCGAGTCTGCGAGCACGGCGAGCACGTTCACCGAGCTGGACTCGAGCGACGCCAAGTCGGCTTCCAGCATCTTCTCGAGCTCGACAACTTGGCCCGCGCTCTTGAGGTCTTTACTGTCCCAAACTAGCACTTCGCCTTGCGAGGTGGTCAGCAGCGTGCCCAGCAAGCCGTGGATCTCGACCTGCTTCCACGAGTCCAGCACGAGCGTGCAGCCGATGCGCTCCTTCTCCACGGCGCCCCACACGAGTTTCGCCTCCTTCTCACCGGCGGCGGTGAGGATGCGACCACCTAGCGCGTCGGACGAAGGCAGACGCGCGTACGGCTGGAGATACTGCAGCAGTTGCGCACTCGCGCGTTGATCCACCCACGCAAAGCTCCAGCCGTTGGCGAGCGTCGCGTTCAGCAGCAGCCGCTCGAGCGCGTCCTGGTCGCCACCGGATGGTCCCGCGAAGAGCCCGGCGCCACCACCGCCAACGCCGCGTGTGAGCTTGGTGAGCGCGGACGCGGCGCCGCTGGCCTGCGACGACGAGTCCAGCTTGAGGCGCTTGTACGAATCATTCCTTTTCGAACCATCGAGGCCCAACTTGTTGGCGTCGCCGATGAACACCAACGCCTGGCGTTTGTTGGATTTCCCAACTCTGGACCGGTCGTCGGCGTCGCTGCCGTCGTCCTCGTCCTCGGTGAACACGACGGTCTCGTCGGCGCTACTCGCCTGCGCCGCGTGGAAGAAGCGGCAGCGGCGCAAGTGGCTCTTGACGAGCTTCTTGGTGTTGCAGAGCAGCGCGTTCTGGAGCGCCCACTGCGGCGACTCGGCGTCGCTGCAGTACTTGCACACTACGCGCTCGTTGCTTTTGTTGGCGCGTTGGCCCGTGAAGAGGATACACTTGGTGTAGCGGTGGCGTTGGGGCGCCATGATTATTGGTAGGATTCTGGACCTTCGAAGTGGACCTTGCTGGAAAAAGTTGGGGGAGGATAAAGGCCTTTTTAGTGGTCGGTCCAGAAAGGAATCCAGTTCATGCTTTTGGATGTCCAATTCTGACTAACTCAGTACATAGACGAGCTGAATCAACCCGAATCAACCCGAATCAACCTGAATCACCCCAAATCGACTCTTACTGTTTGGTATTGTTAACTCAATCCAGCATTCTAAGCTCGGCGATGACACGAGAAACCAAGATCTCCAGAGCTTCTCGGCACGCCACAAACGCCGTGTCCACGTCCTTGCGGTCACGTGCGGTCGTCTCCGTGACCAAGGCAGGCGAGAGTTGCAAAGGTACGCGGTTTGCGGGGATGCGAACACCATCGCTCTCCGCTTTCAGCGATGCTGAGTCCACTTTCACAAGTTGCCGCGATTGGTTGGCGCAAGCTCCACTGAGTGAAGCCGAAATCGCCATCTCGATGGCCGATGAAGCATCGTGCGTTTCCATCTCGATGGTCGATGAAGCCTCATGTGCTTCTTCCATCATGCTAGTCTTAGTGTTTGATCGAATATCATCTTCTGTTGTCACACCAGTGGAAGTAACTATTGCTTCATCCTGGGTCGCCCCATGTTGCGCAGGGAGAAAATTCAACGCATTGAAGAGAATCCATTCCAATGTCTCCGCTGCGGGGTCGCCACACTCGTGCTGTTCTGGAGAAGTCTTCGTGCCGCCTGGCTGGGCGATTTCAATCGGTCGTGACTCGCGGCGAACCGCCGTGGTGCCACAAGCTTGAGATGCTGTTGGTCTGCAATTACTAGCATGGCGTGGTCAATCAAACGAGTCACGTCACCTCAAATCCAGTCATGCGCTGTCGGCGCGTTGGGACTTGACACACTCTCCAGTGGCGATGGCGACGGATTCGCTGCTGTCGACACTTCTGCTGCTTTCTCCGCAGCGGTTTGGTGTCGCAATGTCTCCGCTTCCTGCCTCCGAATCGTTGAGATCCCAACAACCGAATCGATCAATTCTGCGATCGTCTGGACCACGAGTGTTCGAGTTTGCCGCATGTGGTCGTGTTGCGCCTGTCCTTGCGCGTCTTCCCACTCTGCTTGACGACGCTCCGCCTCCACAAGACCCGCGTAGAAAGCTTTACGGCGCTGAAATCGTAGCTGCCGTTCCACGAGTTCTCCCTCGTTGGAGCGAAGCTGCCTCGCTTGCTCGTCTTCGAGGATCATTTGTCTCATTTCCCGTACCATCAACTGCTCTTGCTCTCGCTGAGCTAGCGCCCGCTGCTGCCACCACAGCCTCGTCTCGTATTCACTTGACTGCTGCTGCCTGTCAAGCAGGTCGCGAGCGGCGCGGCGCAGTCGTTGCAAAGCGCTCTCTCGCCGCCGCCAGACGAGAACTTTGTAGGGTTTGGTCTTTACTCCATCAACCATACGTGGCTGGCCGACTTCAAACTGACAATGAAGTATGAGTGCACCGTTCAGCAAATGCTTCACTTTAGCCCACTGCCACCACGGCGTCGAGAGCGAGTCGGTCATGGAAGCAGCAGTATCGTTCCCCCAATCCAGGAGGTTTTCCTGATGCACCACTGCCATCAAGACCCCACCGTGCTTCAAGCATCGAATACACTCTCTCAGCATTTCCAGGAGATCTTGTGGGTGCTCATCGCGGATTCCTCGCGCTGCGATCTCGTCCAGCGTCGCCTTGCTGAAGATCAAATCGCAAAACTGATCAGGGAAAAGCAGCGATTTGGTTGCATCCATCGGCAAAAAGTGCAGGTATTCCAATAGGTCTACCGCGGCTGGCTGCCTCCGCTGGTACGCGATAGCGCCAAAGCTGCTGTCGATACCAAACACGTTTCGGCGGCCGTGGCAGACCAATTCCTCGCAGAACCGAGAGGTTCCACAGCCAAGATCCAGAAACACCCCGTCTCGTCTCGCAACATATCGATCCACGATCCCAGCGACGTCGGTGTATGGTACATACCACTCTCGATGGTCGAGCTCGTCGTACGCAATTCGAAGTAGTGTTTCGCTATTCCGAACCCTCAGCTTGGTGGGCGATTCGAGCTCGTCATAGTCGGAAAGCGACTCGATGTCTTCGTCCTCAAGACGGATACTATTGACGTTTGGTGGTCGCTTCATCGGATGCGGGGCGGCGTAGACGGATTCGAGTTCAGCTGGGTTGGGAAGTGAATCTCTCAAGATGGGGACGTTCTCGATCCATCGCGACTGGTCGAACTCTTCTTCATCGCCACTTGATGGCTCAGCGTGCTGCTCCGAATGGTCAAGTTCCACGCTGCAGCATGCCGTCGACGGCGGGCTCCTGCTGCTGGAAGAGCTGGACCAACGATCCAGTGCCGATGATCCCAAACTTAAACTTGATTCATTGTCGCTTCGAACAGCAGCGTCGAGGCCATCATGCAGTTCAGGCCGCATTGAAAGCTGAGGTGTGGGATTGCCGATAACATTGTTCATACTGGAGAGCGATTCCGCCTCGGACGCTGAGCCATCGTACCCATCGTCCGTCTCCGAGGAGGGCAAGTCAACCGCGGCAGGAACAATTAGTTCCATGGGAGATCCTCCATCTCGGGCCGTTGCTACGTCACACAGGGGCAGCGCTGCGTCGAATTCTTTCCACCGCGCGTAGTCGTCGTCATCGCCGACATTCGCAGCGAACTCGCTGCCGTCACGAACGACGGCTTCACTCAACTGAAAAACGTCAACGTTGTCGCTCATTCCATCGAAGAACGAACTCATTTCGTGAGCCAACGGCCCCACCGCAGTGTCAATATCACTGAGCGAGTCGTCGTCGGAAAGTAGCACTTGTGCTTTTGCTGTAGCGCCGTCGCTGTCGGAGGAAGAAGGTTCGATTTCGTATGGTGCGGCCTCGGAGTCGGTGCTCAGTGGGAGCGACAACGCGTCGCGGTCTCCATCACGATCACTTTTCTTCTCGTCAAGCTCGAGATCCAAACTGTTGCAGGAGGAGCTCTTCCGCGCGTCCGTTTTGTCTAATTGATTGTCAACGGTGAGCTCGCGCTGCCTGACCACACGCTTCGTTGGTCGTCGTTGTGGCTCGCCATCTTCTATTTCTCGTTGTTGTTGGTCGCCACTTCCACTCTGTCGGCTGCTGGATCTGAAGACGCCTGGATCCGACAGACTGTCAAGCGAGAGTCTTTCATCCTGCTCGCTGTTGGATCCACTCCAATCCAACGATCCACACGACGAACTTCCGCTGCATGCCTTCTCGACACTGAAGCGACTTTGGCTCCAGACGACGCCGACTTCCGGTGCGTCCATATTCAAGTGTTTGTGTGCGGCCATTCCCAGTGGGGCGCGTCTCTTCACACGCGCCGCTCTGGCCGTGGGTCCCAGTTGAGAGCATCAAGTGGATCTGATTTAGTAACTTCAACCAGCTAAAGCTACACTTCCTCTACAGCGAGACGCCGCCCTCTTCGATCGTGACCTCCGCCGCCGCCGGGGACGAGACTCTGACCGTCTTGCCGCTGATCGTGATGGACAACTTGACGTGCTTGGGCCCGCTCGCAGTCGTCACCGTCGTCCACACGCCCACCGTCGTGCTCACGACGCTATACCCTGAGAGGTTGAACGTCACGGTCTGCGCCGCCGACGCGCTCGTGTTCACAGTCACCAAGACCAGTAGTCTGCGCGTATTGTCGAAGGCGACGACCGTCGTCTTGTCGCTGCTGCTGCTGATGGCCATGCCCGGGAGTATGTGGCGCGAGTATTGGGCCAGCACAAAATACTTCAGGTTGACCGAGCCCATCCAGTTGTTGCCCGGGTCGGACTGGATCAGCCCCCAGGCGCCGCTGTCGAGCGCCTTCCAGTATACGAACGCCGAGACGCCCAGCTCGTTGATGTCCAGGCCGATCGACTCGGCCATGCTAGTGCCCGTGGCGTCGTCCTCGCCGTATGTCCGAGTCCCAGAGCTTCTTGCCCAAGCTCCTGGTGAGGTCGCGCAGCGGCGCGCGGTTCAACCCGCGGTACGGCTTGAGCCCGTCGTAGCCGTGCGTGTTAATCTTGGCGATGGTCGCCATCACGGCCGGCGTGCTGGCCAGCGACCGGAGCAACGACAGCGCATTGTCCACCGAGCTCTCGTCCGAGGCTGCGATGTTGACGCCATGCAGCTCGCGCGAGTCGAGGTGCTTGCTTATGGAGCAGTGCGGCCTTTTGCGTGTCGATGCTGAAATGGTAGCCTTCCTGTCCGCCTGGGAACGTCCACCACGTGGACATGGGCTCGTTGAACGGCTCCACGTAGCTGAACGTGATGCCCCAGTTGTCCTTGGCGTGCTTGGCGACGGTCGCCAGGTACAGCGCAAACCGCTAATAGGTCCAGCTCTGGAGGTTGACGTTCATGCCGTTGTCGGCACCCGCGACCGCGTGGTTGTTGGTCATCCACCACGGCGGCGAGTTGGAGAACGCCTCAAAGATGTTGGCGCCGCGTGCTTTGGCCAGCGCCAGCATCGTGCGCTGTGGCGTGTTCCAGTTCAGCTGGAGGACACCAGGTCGGCGCTGAACCAGTCGAGCCAAAAGGACTGAATCGCTTTGAAACCTGGCATGGAGCTGGACGCCTTCATGGTCACCTTGCTGCCGCCGTCGTTGATCGTGTTGAAGCTCGTGCCGCCAATATTGTAGTGGCCAATGTTGAGTCCAAGACCCGGGAGGCTGCCAGCGCTCGGGATCCAGACCGAGTCCTGTGTCGTGAACAACACGTCGGCGATGTCGGTGCGCTGAGCGAACACGTTGGCCCACCAGGCGAGTGACGTGCCCTAGCCTTCCCAGGTGGCGAGCGTCGTCTTAGCGGCCACGGAGACCGTGTAGTCGGCATTTGCTGGCTGGGTGGAGAAGGCTGCGAGGAGCGTGACGGCGAGGGCGGTGAGCGAGTAAACCTTCATGAGGAGGTGGAGAGTATCAGTGCAGTGAGTGGTGTACAAGTAGATGGCCTGGCCGGGAATATTGGCGAATGAAGAGCTCAAGTAAGCGCCTTGTTGGTCTCTGCAACAACACTGCGACGCTGGTGATGATCATGAGCCTGCTGCAGTCTTGAAGTATAGATGATCCTCGGATGCAGGCACTCACCTTGATGGTCACCGTTCAGAAGCGTGAGATGAGACAGACGTGGTCTCCTCTCAAGAGTGTCCCAATCCTAAGCTCAATTGATGAGCTTTGCCGCGACGCATCACAATGTCACACTACACGCACACATTGAAGTGAATTGCTGACTGACAATTTGTCAGCAACAATAATGCGCCGTTCTCCCCACAACTGCACTTCAGGCGGTCTGCCAGCTACTTCAAGTGTATAATCGTGTTAAGAGTGACGACGCATAAATAACGCTCCTTCCGGAGAAATGTTTTCGCCGGATTGTCTCCTGCGAAGAAGATCTATAGGCCCTCCAAGAGATACCCATTGTGGTCGCTGGTGATGGAAGTTTCGGGCGAGGGAGCCATGCTGGCATCGCATCATGATGCACGACAATCCTGCCACCTCATTGGCAAGTGGTCCATTTGGCTCTCCCCAAGTGTTTGACGCGTGATCATCACTCTTGCGGAGCTTCTCATGTTGCTTGTTTGACAGTCAAAGAGCACATTCAGCAAAAAGGTTCCGTCGTGAGAAGAGCTCATGGCAGCGGATCCTTCTTCCATCAGCGCCGCAGTGCCCCCGCGGCCAGCGGACCTGTCGCTCAACTTCTTACAGCGCATAGTCGCTGACTCGGGGCTTGCGCCGCAACAGCGCGTTGCCTCCTTCTCTTGGAAGGCGCTCGAAGTAGGTGTCATCTCGGAAGTGGTGGGCGTCCACGTGGAACTCCGCGACGCGGAAGGCGCGTCCGTTTCGAAAGAGCTCATCGCCAAGTTCATACGACCCGAGTTCCCGTTCGAGCGCATGTTCGAAGTCGAATCCAACTTCTACAGAGACTTTGCAACTGGCGACCGGGCGTTGAAGTTCCCATTCGGACTGCCGCGTGCGCTGTTCCTGTCGACGCAGCTGATCATCATGGAGCGCGTGGAATCAATCGAGACATTTTCATGCGTTCAAGGATGCCCTGAGGACCAGATCCTCCACGCGGTGACCAAGTTGGCGCAGATGCACGGCCGGTTCTGGGGCGCCGACTGCTCGACGCTCGCGACATCCGCTGGCATTGGCAGCGAGCTCAGCGCCGATGCCAAGCAAGAAAAGTTCCCGGGGTGCTGGCAGTCATTTTTGGAAGACGTACCGCTCAGAGAGAAAGATCGAGTCCGGGTTGTTCGTGTGTGCGAAGCGCTGAGCGCCGATCCAGTGAGGTTGGCGCGCATCCACGACGCTGTCGCTGACGGCCCGTCAACTTTAATCCACGGCGATTTCCACACGGGCAACCTTCTCTTCAGCCCATCACAAGACGGTGCACTGTGGCTCGTGGACTGGGCGACGTGCGGTAAGGGAAACCCGATGCGCGATTTGGCGTTCTTGTTTCTCGTGGGCGTGCGGTCCGAGCATCGAGCGTCGATCGAGTCGCAGAGTCTCCAAGCCTACGTCGACACGATCCGTCGCGAGGGCGTGACACAGCTCAGTCTGGATAATTGGAAGCGCCACTACTGCATGTGCGTGCTCAACCAGTTTCTCATCCTCGTGATCTACGACGGCCTCAGCAAGCACCTCGCGTCGAACGCCAAGACCGAGAAGGTGCGTCAAGAACTGCACGCCCACTTCCGCGAGGTCAACGTGCGCGCGTCTCTGGCGCTGCTGGACCATTTCGATGCCCAGGAAGTTGAGCGCACGTTCACTGGTAATTGAGAGAGAGAGAGAGGGGGGGTCCACGACCGATGCGAATCTCGTTGGGCTTATGGGCGCCAGGCAATGTAGCCATCACACTGAGAAGATTGTCTAATCCAACTAAATCAGTGCATTGAACAAATTCACACTGTAATTCAATTTGGCAGTTTTGCTGTTCCGAAGCACTTGGCAGCCATCCCTTGATTACCAAAGCAAGATCAAAGCAAGAACCTCTCAGCACAGGTAGCGCGTAAACAGAGACACTTGTCGTATGTATTCTCAAACATCAAAATGATGAGTTTCGTGTTTTCCGCTCTATCGAGTTTAACATTGTATACGTTCATGAAGGATTCTGATCCTTCCAAATGCTATATATGTGCCCAAATAGTGTGGTGAACATCAATTCCCCATCCTGGTTGATTCCCCCTTCCCCTTCATCTTTTGTCTGTCGGCCACAGTCGAAAAGTCCTCCGCGACAGTCTCAGTCGGTGTTGCGCTGGTCGGGCTTGCTCCACTCCGCCTTCGTCCGCTTCGAGAACAAGCACCTTTCACGACCATCCCCCTTCACCCACTGTGTGTCGACCATGGGCAAGTCGGTCCCCAAGCCGCCGTTCCTCGTGGACGCGCTGCTGCTCAGCGTGTTCGCAATTGAGCTCGGCGTGATCGCATGGACGCTGCGCACAGAGCCGGACATGCTGCTGCTGCTCTTCGGGCTGCTGGGCGTCGTCGCGGTGGCCATCAAGGTCACTAAGCTCGCGTTCTTCTACGGCGGCGGCTTTTTCTCGCGCACGTTCCTCAAGCACCTGGGTGACCCGCTCAAGAAGCGCGTGACCATGAAGAAGTGGTGCGACCAGTCCTGGCAGCTCGCGATCCACGCGTCCATGACCTACTTTGAGTACGTCGTGCTCCGCGACGAGACCTGGTGGAACGACACCACAACATGTACGCTTGTTGTTGTTGTTGTTGGAGATGGTCGTGGTTGTGGTGTGTGGATAGGATAGCTGACAGGTCTGTGTACCCACAGTGTGGAACCAAGGGTCCGAGCACGGCGTGTTCCCAACGCAGAAGTTCCGCACCAAGCTGCTCTACCTGGTGCAGTTGGTACGATTACCATCGAGTCCAGGCTGTCGTGGATGACATGTGCTGGGATGAAGAGTGTAACTGTTTTGTGGTGCGTAGGCGATCTGGATCTACACAGCGTTTTCGTGCAAGTTCCTGGAGGAGATCCGCAAGGACTACGTCGTCATGATGACGCACCACATGGTGACTATTGCGCTTGTGACGTGGTCGTACGCCATCGGCTTCCTCCCGGTTGGCGTCATAGTGCTCATGGTGCACGATCTGTCCGATGTTCCGCTCGATATGCTCAAAATGGCCAACTACCTCAAAATGGAAGGCCTGCGCGGAGCGTTCGTGACCGAAATTCTATTCGTGACGGTTTTCCTCGAGTGGATCTACATCCGCCTGTATTTGTACTCGACCAAGATCCTCAAGACGACGCTGTTCGAGAATCGCGAATCGTGCATGCCGCTGGAAGAGGCCCGCAACTACTGGAACCTGAACCCGTGCATCCCGTCCTGGTTCCTTTTCAACGCGCTGCTCATCACGCTCTACTGTCTGCACATCTGGTGGTTCTACCTCATCGTGCGCCTCCTCATGGGCGTCATTACCCAGGGTGCGCATAAGAGTGCCAACGAAGAGTACGAGGGCAGCTCGGACGACTCTGGCGACGAGAAGGAGGACTAAGCGAGCGTCGCCCACGTTGGAAGCACACTTTCCAGTTGCGAATAACCTTTGACATAGATGCTACCACGCATGCTCGTCCCCTCAAAAAGGTCTACATTGGCAGTCAAATCAAGTACAGAGCTGTCTTGCACTTTTCCATGGCTGTTCATGTCGAACTCGCCTTGTCCCCTGCAGTAATTGATTCGATCACAACCAATCAAAAATGACGGGCGAGGACTTCAACGTGTATAATTCGAAATCCCTCCAGCTCGCCCACAAGTGTGCCCACCAAGGCAAAGAAGACTGCACAACCGCGCGTTGCCAGCGAGGATGAAATCGTCGCGGCGCTCGGAGTGGCCCTGCCCACCATGAGTAAGGTGACCGTGAATCTGGTCGCGGAGCGTCTCGCAGAGCATTTCAGCGTTCCCTTCCAGCACATCAAGACCCACCGCGAGTTCTTGAGTGAGCAGGTCCCGGAGATGATTCATCTCTGCCGCAGACAAGCTGGGAGCGATGAGGTGGCTGTCCAGCCAGACGCAAGTGAGACTCGGCATAATACGCGAGCAAGGTCAAGCGGGGACAAGCCTCGACTCAGCACCAAGGCGAAGAGGGCGATCAGGGCAACGGCGACTCCGGGAGACAGAAGGGACGCCAGTCGTCAAGTGCTCGAGGAAGATGATCTCGCTGGTGATGAGTCGTTCCGGTTACCTGCAGAATCATAAAATAAGCGACGGCGAGCGAGTCGTGCAGCAACAGAGCCAGCCGCGGCCAGATCCAAAAATCAAATGAAACCCAAGAGTGCCAAGTCGACCCATACTCGCCCGCTCACGAATCTCACCGAAATGGCGAAAGCTGCAGGCATACTCAGGTACGAGCATGCAGATCATGCATCATTGTGGTCGGGTTAGTTTTGCAACAGTGTGCTTTTCTCCAACCTATGTTGTTAGCTCGCGATCCACTCTCTCGAAAGAGCTACAATATTCGTCCACGGACAGCGAGCGAAAGACTTTTCTCATTGCGGCTTTACATGCTACAAACTGCAGCTACGCTGGAATCTACCTCATGAAATAAGAAGTCCGCCGGCTCAAAGCAGCGAAAGAGCGCGAGCGAGCTCGAAGACATTCAAGCCGACAATATCCTGCCGGACTCCGCTCAGCCGCGTCGCATAAGTGCGCGGAACTCGAGTTTGCAGATGCGATCAGCCGCGACCTGCACCAGCATCTCGTGTCCGAAGCAGAAGAGAAGGACGACGACAGCGACGCGTCGGCGCCGAGCGGCAGCGAGGACTGAATTTGATCCCTCGATTCTCTCTATCTTTGTTGTGTAGCCATGCGGCAAGCAGTGCCTCCAATAATGCATATGCTGCTTCAGCAGGTTTTCGGTCTTTGGAGGAAGCTCCAGCTTTTTTGGCGCGAGTCGGTCATTCGAAACTCACAAGCCAAAAAAGAAGGCCGCAAGTGACCGACTTGCGCGTCGGTTGCCTCTTTGTCTCACAGCCCAAGCGATCTGCAGACGCTACCAACGACGCCGCTCCTATCATGAGCTCACTGACGCAGCTCGATTTGGTGCGTGCGCTCAAAGAGCTGCTTCCGCCGTTGGATCCGACTACCGTGACCTTCAGCAGAATGCTGGAGGACCTCGCTAACCACTTCGGCGTCGAGAAGCGCGACCTTAAGACCCACCACAAGGAAGAGATCAAGCAGATCATCCCGGATCTGATCCACTTGTGTAAGGGCGGCGTGGACAAGGAAAACGAGAGCGAGAATGAGCAACGCGACGAGGAGCACGAGGAGGAAGAGCCAGTGGCCAAAAAGCAGCTGACCAAGCGATCACGTGCAAAGGCCATTGAGGAATCAGACGAAGGTAACAGTGACGGCGACGACGAAGACGACGACGATGCGAGTGCCAACTCAGAGGAGATCCAGCCCAAGAAGCAGAAAAAAGTAGAGTTCGGTTCGTGTTGGATTGTACCTCATCGACCACATCCTGATGTTTCTGCGCATCGTATGTTAGGCGTCAAGTGTGAAGAAGGCGAAGCCCACTGCCACAAAGCGCAAGACAACCCTGCCAGCTCGTGCTGCAGCAGACAAAGCCAAAGAGTCTAGTGGAATGGTGACTCTCAAAGAACTCGCTCGCGTCGCCGGCCTGTTGAAGTACGAAGGTGTTTTGGCGTTTTTCTGCTTGCACTGTCTAATCCAATTGATATCTTGACAACTTCTTGCAGCCCAAGTCTTTACGCACAGCTGAAGAAACTCAACTCTGAGGAAGAGCGAGAAGACGCTCTGCGCGAGCGTTTGGAAGAATATGGCGTGTGCTTCACGTCACCATATCCGACAAAGGGAGACATCGCTGCTGCCAAGCGGAAGAAGGACAAGGAGCGAGAGCTGGACGGGATCGACTCAAGCCTGATCATCACCGGTGGACGGCCTCGTCGATCTGCGGCCAAGCAACCATCGTTCACAAACGAGCCAGATAACGGAGAAGAAGAAGAGAACGAGGAAGAAGAGCAGCAGGATGACAACGACGACGAGTCCGAGGCCCATGATGAAAGCGACGGATCCGAAGAGAGCGAGGCTGAGTTTTGATTGTCAACAGACTTTACATTGTATCCGGATCCGGTTACTTTCATCCGGATCCGGTTAGTTGTCCATTCGCGTCCGGATACCATTATCCGGATCCAGTTACATGGCAAGTCCAGTCACCCTCAAATATATTGCTTTCAGTGTGTCCGGATAGTGACTGTCGATTGGCCGCCCTTATCCGACATCCGGATACTTTGATCCGTCCGGATACCATTATCCGGACTGCTGATCTCGGCGATTGGTGGTTGAGAACTGTTGCCTGTGCATTGCCAACAAGCGGCTCAGTTGTTCAGAACCCGAACTCGACGCAGTTGCAACATGACCTACTCGCAGGAACCCGAAGACGCCCAGCGCGCCGCCAAGGCCCGCGGCTCGCACCTCCGCGTGCACTTCAAGCACTGCCGTGAGGTGTGCCACGCCATCAAGGGCATGTCGCTGAGCAAGTCCAAGATCTTCCTCAACGGCGTGCTGGAGTACAAGACCGCCGTGCCGTTCACCAAGTTCACGGGTGGCTGCGGCCGCCACGCCCAGGGCAAGATCATGGGCGCCGCCGGCGACAAGTGCAAGTGGCCGCAGAAGGCCACCAAGATCATCCTTGATCTCGTCAACAACGCCGCGGCCAACGCCGAGGTCAAGGGCCTCGACGCGGAGAAGCTCTTCATCTCGCACGCCCAGGCGAACATGGCCATCAAGCAGCGCCGTCGTACTTACCGTGCCCATGGTCGTATTGGCCCATACATGGCCAACCCTGCCCACATCGAGCTCATCCTCACGGAGAAGACCGAGAACGTGCAGAAGGCCGTCGAGGAGAAGACCGTCAAGATCTCGCGCAAGCGCCAGGCCCAGCTCCGCCTCAAGTCGGGCGGCGGTGTGCCGGCGGCCAACTAAGCGATGTTCATCTCTCAACCGGGTCTATCGCTCTCGTGAACAGCACAGCTCCTGCGCGGGCGAGTGGAGTTAGGATTTAGTCGTCTTTATTTCGAATACATCGCGCCGGAGCTGTGTCATCGGGTTCTACCAAAACACCAAAACCACAACGAGTAATTTATGCAGTTCATTATTGCAACCACTAAAAACGGTCTTCTTCAGTGGGCTCCTCAGGACCCATGTCGAGGATGGTCTCCTTGGTGATCGGCGAGCAAGACATCGCGATCGTCTGCTGGCAAGCGGAGCTAGATACCACAATATCTCCGATGAGAACTCGGGTTCCCGTCGCTCTCGTCACCACACGCAGTCGATCGACCCACGATTGGAGCTGCTGCAGTGACGCGAAGTGAACAATCCACACTTGCGCAACGCTCGCGTCCTGGATGGACATCCACCACTGGAACCGTCCGTCGTCATCAACTTCCTCCACAGCTGTGACCAGCGCGATGTCTTGGACGCGAACAAAACGACGGTAGTTGTCGTAATGCAGCATGTGGCGGACTTGATCGAGTTGCAGCAGTTGGCGCCGCCGTTGGAGCTGAGGCATGAAGATGCCGACGGTCTCCTCCACCTCAACCCACTGCCAGTCAGTGTCGTCCAGTTGATTGGTGGATGGAATGGCGCTGTGGCGCTTGGCGATATATCGTGATGCAGTGCTTGACAGTGGAGTCGCTAGAAGTCGCAAGATCTCCATATTCAAAAGATGATGTTTCGCATCAGAGCGGCGTGTGGATCCGAGAGCACGCCACGGTCACTTCCGCCAGCAGCCGGTATTGCAAGAGCTGCAAACAGTCTTCCCCATTTACGCATCAGACGCAAGGCGGACTCCAGCCGTCGAACAACCTCAGTCCCTGATCGAACTTGTGTAAGTCAAGGCACATTGTATGACCCTAGAATAGCTCTTAAACAGAAACGCTGGCGCGTCGTTTCATGGTCGGTTCGATGTACCCTACACATGAAAACAACACAAATATGTACCATTTACTTGGTACTCTGTACCAAGTGAGCTATTGGCGCCAACTTTTTCGCGGGCACTCGTGTCAAGGAAGAGCGCCAACGCCATCTCGCGCTCGACTCACTATTGACAATGAGCGCGACCAAGGGGAAGCAGCAGAAGACACTGCTGAGCTTCTTCAGTCCGCCGCCGCGCACCAGCGGGTCGGAGACCAAACTCAAGGCCTCTGCCGACAGCAGCGCCGCGAAAAGCGCGTCGAAACCGGCGAGCGCGACGAGAAACAAGCCCGATTCGACGCGGAAACGCATCGATTTCTCGCCCAAGCCAACGCAATCCAACAGCAAATCTAAGGCCGACGTAGTCGAAAAGAAGAAGTCCACACCGGCACCCGAGGCGAAGAAGCGCAAGGCCTATGAAGACTTTCTCGGCACGAGCTCCGAGGAGGAGGACGAAGTGAAGGAGCAGAAGATGACGACGACAGCCAATGGCACGCGCTTGAAGCGCCTGCGCAAGACCAACACCAAGATCGTCGTGGACGATGACCGTGATGTCCATGAAGATGAGGACATGGAAATGGATGGGGATGAGCCGATGCTGCCCGCAGCGACTGGAAGACGCCGTGCTGCAAAGCCGACGCCATCTAGCAAGGCGAAGAATGTCCTGAGTAGTGAAGAAGAGTACGATCCGACTAAGGAGAGTTCGGACGAAGAGGCGAATGGCAGTGAATCCGAAGCGAGTGTTGATGACGACGACGAGGAGGAGGAGGAGGATGACGACGAGGAGGAAGAAGAGGAGGAAGAGCCCCCTCAAAAGAAGCGGTCTCGTGTGGTGACTTCCGCCAAGTCGCGCGGTGGTCCGTCCTTCTTATCTCCTCCACGCTCGTCTCCTGGTAGGAAAAGTGGCCTCGTCACTCCTCAGTCGTCGACCAAGTCCAAGACGACAACATCGCCGGGCGCGGGTGAACCTGGGAGCACGGGGCCGAATGCCTCGGGCGTCTACGGCGCTGGCTGCCACATCCACGATTCGCTTGTGTGGCTAAATGACAAGCGCCGCGATATCACCGGAAACGCCCCCGACTCGCCCGATTTCGACCCGCGGACGGTCAAAGTTCCCGCGGATTTCTTGAAGAAGGAGACGCCCGCGATGGCCCAGTGGTGGGAAGTCAAGGCGCGCAACATGGACACGGTGCTGTTCTTCAAAGTTGGCAAGTTCTACGAACTGTTCCATATGGACGCTGACATCGGATTTAAGGAGCTCAATCTGATCTACATGAAAGGCGAGAAAGCCCACTCGGGGTTCCCCGAGATCGCTTACGGCAAGTTCTCGTCGCAGCTCATCGCCAAGGGCTACCGTGTCGCGCGTGTGGAGCAAACCGAGACCCCAGACATGATGAAAGAGCGCAACGCCAAGACGGCGTCCAAGTCCAAGGTGGTTCGTCGTGAAGTGTGTTCCGTGCTGTCGACCGGCACGAATACGATGAGCTTTTTGGACGCGCCCGTGTCCACTGCGTCCCAAGAGCGACTCGCCTCGACGCACCTCATGGCGTTGAAAGAGCGCGTGGATGCGGCTACAAAGACGGTCCGCTACGGCGTCTGTCTCGTTGACTGTGGTACCGGCGCGTTCCACGTGGCGGAGTTTGACGACTCGGAACAGCGCGACCGCCTCAAGACGCTGTTTGCGCAGTTCAACGTAGTCGAAGTCGTGAACGAGCGCAACGGACTGTGCGCCGACACCAAGCAAATCGTCAAATTTGCCGCGTCGCCCTCCGTGGTTCGCAGCGAGTTGATCGTGGGCAAAGAATTCTGGGACGCGAACCGCACGGTGGAGGAGATTATTCGCGCAGGCTATTTCAACGCCAGCGGATGGCCCGAGGACGTCGCGTCGTTCCTCAACATGGACAAGAGCGTACGAGAGGACGGACAGCTGGCCATCAGCGCGCTCGGCGGCTGCATCTGGCATCTTCGACGCAGTCTCATCGATCAGGAGCTCGTGACGTTGTGCAACTTCAAGAAGTACAAGCCCTCTGACGAGCAGGCAGCGGCGGAACGCGATAGTGAGACGCCGCAGCAAGATACAGAGCTCAACCAGCAATACGTCGTGATTGACTCGCAGACGATCCAGAACCTGGAGGTGCTCGCGAATAACTACAACGGCTCGCGCAAGGGATCGCTCATCGACATCATGGACAAGACCGTGACTCTGTTTGGAAAGCGAATGTTCCAAGAGTGGGTTCTCAAGCCGCTGTGCAAGATCAACGAGATCAACGAGCGCCTCGATGCCGTCCAGGAACTCGGCGAGAACTTTGAAGTGATCGGTGAAGTGCGCCAGTTTCTGCAGAAAATGCCAGACATGGAACGCCTGCTGTCTCGCATCCATGCGTTGGGCTCCACACATCGCTCGCAAGACCATCCAGACAGCCGCGCGATCATGTACGAGTCCAACATCTACAATATCCGCAAGATCCGCGATTTTCTCAGGGTGCTTGACGGATTTGACACGGCCATGGATCTGATCGACCAGCTTGGCCCTCGCTTTACGCAGCTGCGTTCGTCTCTGCTTCGCACCGTGCTCAAGAAGCACGATCCTTCTGAAACAAACGTACAGCTGCGAGGCCATTTCCCGGAATTGCGGGAGAAGCTCCAGTTTTTTCGACGCAGCTTTGACCAGGCCAAGGCTGCCAAGAGCGGCGTGATCGTTCCACAAGCTGGTGCGGACCCGGACTATGATGACGCATGCGACAGCATTCGCAACATTCAAGAAGAACTGGATGAGTATCTTCAAGAGCAGCGAACACGACTCAAGTCCAAGCAGATTGTGTACTGGGGCACCAAAAAGGACGAGCGTTTCCAGCTGGAGGTGCCCGAGTCTGCTGTGCACAACCAGCCAAAGGACTTTGAACTCAAGTCGCGCAAGAAAGGGTTCAAGCGATTCCATACCCCAACGATTCGTGGCCTTCTTGCCAAATTGATCGCGGCGGAAGAACGCAAGGAGCTCGCTCTCAAAGATCAGACTCGACGCATCTTCCACAAGTTCGACGAGGACTACAAGTCGTGGATGAAGGCGGTCCAGTGCCTCGCCGTGCTGGACTGCTTGCTCGGGCTGGCGACCGTGAGCAGTCAGAGCGAGGGCTTCATTCGTCCAGAGGTGGTGTCGGCAGTCACTGAAAATGGCGGCACGCCGTTCATCGAAATCGAAGAAGGCGTCCATCCGTGTGTGGCAGCAACATTCGACGCGGGTGAGTTCATTCCGAACGATACACGGCTGGCGGTGAATGGCGAGTCGCAGATGCTCTTGCTGAGCGGTCCGAACATGGGCGGCAAGTCCACGCTGCTGCGACAAACGTGTGTGCTCGCTCTGATGGCCCAAGTCGGCTGCTTCGTGCCGGCAGCCAAGTGCCGGATGAGCCCCGTGGACCGCATTTTCACGCGCATCGGCGCCTCGGACCGCATCCTCGCTGGCCAGAGTACGCTCTTCGTGGAACTTTCCGAGACGGCGACGATCCTCAACCACGCGACCAAGCACTCGCTTGTGATCCTCGACGAGTTGGGCCGCGGCACGTCCACCTTCGACGGCACGGCGATCGCGTACTCGGTGGTCGAGTTTTTGCTGCGCAACGTGTCCTGTCGATCTCTGTTTGCGACGCACTACCACTCGCTGGTGGAAGAATATCTCCACGAGAGCAAGGTGTCGCTCGGCCATATGGGCTGCATGGTCGATCCGGAGAACGAGCGCAAGGTCACATTCTTGTACAAGCTGGAGGACGGCATGTGCCCCAAGAGCTACGGTATCAACGTGGCGATGCTGGCCAAGCTACCGGAAGAAGTCATCGAAATGGCCGCGAAAAAATCCGAGCAGTTTGAGCAGTCGCTGCAGGCCAACTCGCACAGCGAGCTCGAAGCGCTTAAGCTCGCGGACAAGATCGAGCAGTGCATCGGCAGCGACAAGCCGGACCTTGCGGCTCTGCAGACCTTGTGGAAGCAATCCAAGCTTCTGCTCCAAGGATAAAAAGAACGAATCAAATCTAGATGAACATGAGAAGCAAACGAGTGCGTGGTAGCTAGTACTCTATACGTATTCGAATGGATACTTAGTTCATAAAATAAAAAGTGAGCATGTCGACTGGCAAACACGAATGCACTGACCGACCGAATGACGATTCTCAGGCCGTCGCAAGCACGGCCGAGTCGTTCGCCCAGACCGTGGTCTCGTCCTCCGCGTTGTTGGTCGACGGTGGCTGAGCGGCCTCGACGTCTAGCTCTTGGCCGTGGTCTTCTTGCTCGTCCGCCGCATCGTCGTCTGTATGGGCGACCATATGGTGCGTCACGCGGGTCATCGCACGCGACACTCCAAACGCCGCGAGCGCGACGGCGGCAACTGCACCGACCAGCCCGGCGCCCACCAGCGCCCACTCGTACGTTTGCTGCTTGATAGCCGCCGAGAAAGTGACCGTGGCCTCGTCGGCGACGGCGACGGCGGCGGCCGTCAGGAGCGAGGGAGTCGACTTCGGCGCGAACTGCGAGCACGGCAGCAAATGCGCCGAGAGGCTCGTGTCCTCGAGCTTGCAGAAGCGGCAAAGCGACGAGAAGCAGCCCAGCCCTCCAGTGTAGCAAGCTGCGTCCAGCACACCCGTGATGCCGGCCGCTCGGTCACCCCACGAGATCTGATCAGCGCACGGCCCACTGGACTTCCACGCCGTCGGCGAAGGCTTCGTGCTTGGAGGAGGTGGCGTCGCCGTCTTGGCGGCTTCCGCGGCGAGCACGTCGCTGCACCAGAGCAGATGGTCGGACGCCTCGGTGGAACGAGCCTTGCACAACCGACAGACCTCACCAAAGCACCCAACGCCGCCGTTGATACAAGACGTGTCCGTGACCATGTCGATGCCCTCGCGGGCGTCGCCGGCCGAAACCGAAGACTCGCATGTTTGGTGCGGTGGCTCGGTGTTGCTGATGGGCTGTGGGATCGAAGTGGGCGCCTCAGTTGGAGCTTGGGTGTCGGTCGGAGAATCAGACGGAGGCACGTTCGTTGGATTCTCCTTCGGCTCCTCTGTTGGTCTCTCTGTTGGCCCTTCCGTTGGTTCCTCCGTTGGCTCTTCATTGGGCTCTTCCGTTGGCTCCTCCGTTGGCTCCTCCGTTGGTTCCTCTGTTGGTTCCTCTGCTGGCTCCTCCGTCGGCTGGTTCGTGGGCTCCTCCGTTGGTTTCTCCGTTGGCTCATCGGTCGGTTTCTCTGTTGGCGCTGTTGTTGCCGGCTCGTCCACGCTGCCGCTGTCATCGCTGAACTCGTCACCGCTGCCACTGCTCTGGCCGTCACCGTTGTCTTCGCCGCTGTCGCTGTCGTCATCAAACGCGTCACCCACAAAGTGGTAGCCAAAGGTAGTACACTTGATGTACTTGGACGCCAAGTCGGAGTCCTGGATCTTGCAGAGTCGACAGACCGAATCGAAGCAGCCGAGTACGTCGTTGATGCAATTGGGGTCGATGATCACGCGGACGCCGGCGTCGCGGTCCTCGACGGTCAACTTGGCCGCACAGAGCGACGCTGGGTCACTGCTGTCGTCTCCATCCGATGCATCGGTTGAGGTCTCCGTTGGTGCCTCGGTCGGCGATAGCTCGTCGATAGGCTCGATTGTTGGTGCATCCGTTGGCGCATCCGTTGGCGCATCCGTTGGTGTATCCGTTGGTGTATCCGTTGGTGTATCCGTTGGCGCCTCCGTTGGTGCATCCGTCGGTGCATCCGTTGGTGAATCTGCTGGCTCTTCGGTTGGCTTCTCGGTTGGTGATTCCGTTGGCGTCTCGGTTGGTGCGTCAGTCGGGGCGTCTGTTGGTATTTCTGTCGGCAGCGCCGTCGGCGCCTCAGTCTCAACCGGAGCCTGCGTCGGGCTTGGTGTGGGGTCGATCTCTGAAGCCGGCGGCAACATCGGAGGCTCGGTCGGCGCTTCTGTGGCAACGATCGGTGGATCCGTCGGCGGGATCGTCGGCCGAACAAGCGGTGGCGCCGTCTTGGTCGCGAACGACGCGCAGCTTTCAAACAGCTTGTTGATGTCGGTGAGCTGTGTGTAGCAGACGCGGCACTTCGAGTTGTAGCAGGTCGAGTCGTCTCTGGTCGAGTTGACACACGTCGGATCGGGCGCCAGGTTGAGGAAGAGCCGCCGGCTCTGCGCCGAAAGCCTGGGACACGTCGCGGATTTTTCGGGAACGTTGCCATCAATTGAGAGGACGAGGCCGTTCATGATGAAGCTGTTGGCGTCGTGATTGGCACGCTGCGAGGCCGCGACCTGGAGCGTCGCCACGAGCAGCAGCGTGGACCAAAAGCTCGTGCTCACCATGGTTGGTCACCGTGTGTATACCTGTAGAGAGATCGAGGAATGAGAGACGGAAGAGAGGGGCCGACTCAAGCCTGTCATAGGTATCCCTACTGGCAGACCCTTGTCCGTTGGCGATGATGCGGTAGTATCTTCTCGGTTTCATGAACGGGGGCAGGCGGAGTCGTAACTACCGAAGATTCCAAGGCAACCAATCTTAGATCTGGTACAAAAGTTCCATTTCTACTTTGCAAAGGTGTTTTCCAGTTAGAATCGGACACGCGAGGATCAGCGTGGGAGTCTACATCGCAAGAACAACTTGAACACCGACGAAAAGCTGTTTTTATGGTCTTGGTACGCATGCATCCTGTTCAAAACTCCCACGAAACGGCTCCTGATTCTGCATAGTGGAACATAGAGCGCGCATTCTCGCGGTCACTCTCGCAGAGAAGACTCAGATTCTGGGACAGCGTCGCTCATGTGAATATTTCGCTCCATGCGACGCTGCAATGGCAACCGCAAGGGCGCTGTTCATAGCAGATCCCCGACAGAAGTGCGCCACAACTGCGTGTCATGCCATCTCGAGCCTACTCAAAAGAGATCGACAGGCTGGCCTTTGGTGGAAAAGCAAGCCAAGTGCAGAGCCAACGGCTCTTGAAAACTCCCTGACGGCGCGATTGAAACTTATGCCAGTCGGTTGCAAAAACCCATCCGTGTCGACCTTTCGAGCTCTGGTATCAAGATCCTGGCGGCAGTCGCTATGGACAAGAATGGATGCAGAAATGGGATAGATCTTGAATTGATGGCGAGACTTCTTAGATAAATTGGTGCGGCACTCCAACATTGGGGTTGTTTTTTTTTCTCTCACTACGAGAGCTTGGTGCTGCTTCGATATCCACCTTAGATGTGGAAAACGGACCCGCGTCGGTACGCGATGCTGCTGTTGGTGCTGTTCGGCGTAGGTGCGAACGATGGCGACGTCCGGCGGACAGTGTACTGTTTGGTGGCGAACGCCATCGCAGCGACGGCCGCCGCCGCGGCCATCGTGATCCCAACGTTTTGCGCCAAGTTGCTGGCGCTCGTTTTCTCAATAGATTCCAGCCCCGCCAGCGCCCCGCTCCTGGTGGCGGCGCTCATGGTAGAGACTTTCTGCGGCGTCGTCTTGCAGTCTGCTAGTTGAGCGGAATAGATCGTGTTGGAGCGCCTGCAATAGCGGCACACCGTTCCGACACAGTCAAAAGAATCCGGCGTGCAGGTGAGGTCTGTCTCGACGTCGATTCCGGCATCGATTTCTCCATTGGTTGGCAGAGCGCTGCATGAAGGTGACGGCGATGGCGATGGCGTTTCTATCGGCGACGCGGAGATTTGGATCTGAGTACCACCGACTGAAGCGGTCAAGGATTCTCCAGTTTGGCCGGATACAGCTCCAACGAGAACGAGCACGAGAAGCGGAAGCGCAGACAGCTTCATCGTGGAGACGCTGGCTGGAGCTTTGCTATGGCCGTGATGTGTGATGTTGGGTTTTGAGCGGCTGAGCTGTCGATGGTCCGTTCAAGAATGAACTGGTTTGAAGAAAAGCTCTGCGTGATTGGGAAAGACGAGATCTTGAACTGGGAGTGTTTTAGACATGGGAGCGCTGGACGTAGCGCAAAGTCGCACCGTTCTGACCTCAATGTATGCGATCGCTGAAGGACCAATACAGTCTGGCAAGCTCCACTGCGATGGTGCTTTAGATGAGGATTTTGCTAAAATCCAACTGGAGAGGATTGGTACTTTTATGCGCTGAGGCATCTCAATATCGCACTGTGCGCCTGAGAGGATATGCGAGTCCATGGGAGGGATCGCTCCTGGAAGTTTCGATCATCGCTCATTCTATATTTATGTTTCTAACTTCCTCTTGAAATTGGCCCTGTCGCTTAACTCCTTTGAATAGTTATGAGAGGCCAAGAAAATGGCTACATGAGATCAAAGATCTCTAGAAGATACCCATTTGCTGCAACCATGATATCTCCATGAGCTCCCAAACCTTGCTGTGAGACGAACTGATCATAGTTGCCAGAAATCGTGTCTTTAACGTCTCGCAACATACGTGACTTCACTATGCAGTTTCAAAACGCTGAAGACTATTAGCAACCATGAGATGGATGTCTCATGGCCAATGAGTCATGGGTGAAGCATGACCTTTCATTAGAAAGAAATTGGCGCTTTAGAAGGCAAGAAAGTGATCTAGTCACTGCACCTAGCCACTGGCTAGGGCAGCAAAAAGTCCAGCAACTTGCCGACCAAATTGATCAAGTAATAAATGAAGTCAACTCTCTCCCCAATTAAGTGGC
This sequence comes from Pythium dissimile, assembly GCA_023336445.1. Classification (NCBI taxonomy): domain Eukaryota; phylum Oomycota; class Peronosporomycetes; order Pythiales; family Pythiaceae; genus Pythium; species Pythium dissimile. The sequence goes on from JAADWZ010000087.1 coordinate 66,557, forward strand.
AGATATTGTCATCGACCGCCTGCGCGAAACGTTTGCAATTTCGGGTGCGGTACCAGTGTCCGTCCGCGACATGGAGTCTATCAGAACCGATCTACTTTCGCACGCTTGTCAGTCTATTTTACTACCTCAACCTCTACCAACTAAGGAGAGCACCATTGCCAACGAGCCTTGGAAAGGATGGCTTTTGGGCGACGGTAAACTCTGGCATCCCGGTCCTATTGGATGGAGTTTCCATCTCGGAAAAATGTGAAGGCGATGTGGGACTTGTGGCAGTTCGGAGACAAGAGCACCGGTACTCGACCTTATAGGTACATAGACTCTATGCATACCGAAAGGCGACGGTCAAGAGCACATGGGACTCGACTCTGCCAGACCAAGACCAGCGTTGAGCAGCGTCGACATGATGAATTCCCACATGTCACATATATGTATAACAATAAGATTGTGTGATTTGCTGTGAGATCCGTTATTATGCTTGCAGTAATTATATCCTTCTATGACACTCGAAACCCTGTCGTCAGCCTGAAGTGCTACCCCAGTGACAAGCGCTAGACGGAGACTATGTTATAATTTGGTCAAACTGATTTTTTTCTGGCTAAGGCCAATGCCTATTCCTCCTTTGGATATTCAACGGATTATTGCCCCAAAATTGGTGAACCAAATGAGCGGAAGATGAATGGTATTCATATCTAGACGTATGCAGCTCGTGAACGATTCCCTACTATCAAACCCTCGACGCACGATCGGTCAATCCCCTCTCCCCACCACCTCAGATGTTGGACATAGAGCCGCTGCGCTGAGTCAGACACATGGGCGTCGTCAGAGCACCACCGTCGTTCGAGCGGCCGCCCGAGCGCTTCACGACAAACGCCATCACTCCGACCGCAGCCGCCACACCGATCACGATACCGGCCACACCTCCTGCTGAGACACCAGCGCTTGGAGTGCCAGTCACGGTATCGCTGACGCCCGCCGACAACGTCGCCTCCAGAACAAGCACGCTCTCCTGTCCTCGGCCGCTGCTGCCACTGAACGCGCTGCACGCCAACAGGTGCTTGCCTTGCGGAGCGTCGCTCGTGCTGCAGTAGCGGCAGCCACCACCGATGCAACCAATGCCGCCCGTGCTGCACGTCCCGTCGCTCAGCACCTGCACGCCTACCGCACGGTCACCGACCGTCGAGTACTGATCGCACACATCCACGCTGGCCGGCGCAATCACCGTTGCATCACCCACACCAGCGCCAGTGCTGCACGAGATGAAATTCTTGGACTGGGTCGTCTCCTTCGCCTTGCAGTAGCGGCACGTGGTGCCGATACAGCCCATGCCGCCGTTGGTACACGTCGGATCGCTCGACACGAGCACACCAACGGCGCGGTCGCCGGAGGTGGACCACTTGGCACACTCGTCCACGTTAGAGGATGTGATTGGCGTTGAGGCAGCTGGAGTGGTTGTTGGCGCTGGAGTGGTCGTGGTCGGCGTAGAAGTTGGCGTCGTTGTCGTTGGGTTCGTTGGCGTTGGCGTTGGCGTTGGCGAAGCGCCGCCACCGTTGGCTGCGATCGTCGCCGCACTGCAGGCCACAAAGTTCTTCGACTGCGCCGTCTCCGCCGACTTGCAGTAGCGACACGTCGTCGTGCCAACGCAGCCCACGCCGCCATTGGAGCACGCCTCGTCCACGGACACCAAGATGCCGACAGCGCGGTCCCCAGTGGTCGACCACTTGGCGCACACTGCCTCGTCCACGCTCACCGGCGCGAACGTCACCGATGAGGGCGTCGTGGTTGAGGCGCTCGGTGTCGTGGTCGAGGCGCTGGGAGGCGTGGTCATCACACTCGGCGACGTGGTCGTCACACTCGGCGACGTGGTCGTCGCACTCGGCGACGTGGTCGTCGCACCTGGAGATGACGTCGAGAAGTCGCTGCACGACTGCAAGTGACTGGACTGCGGCGTGTCCCTCGTCTTGCAAAACCGGCACATGTTGCCCACGCAGCCGACGCCGCCGAGTGGTGCACAAGTGGCATCGCCCATGACGAAGACACCGGCATTCTTGTCACCAGGTGTCAACCACGACGTGCATTCGTCGCTGGGCGAGGAGGGAGCGGTCGTCGCCGGGGTGGTCGGTCCTGAAGATGTAGTGACTGGCGTTGTAGTGGCAGGGTTTCTCTGGAGCGGCACTTCCGAGCACAAGTAGAGTGCGTCGGTCGCTTCCGTGTACGTCTCACGACAGAAGCGACAGGCCATGCCAACGCATCCCTTGCCACCGGCTTCGCATCCGTTATCCGTCTTGATCGAAATGCCGGCGTCCTGTGCGTCCTGTGACAGCCAGCAGTCGCACGTGAGCGCGGCGTCGCTTTCGAGCTCCCGCGTGGCGCTGTTATTGGCTTGGGTGAGGTCGCGCGACTGGGCGAACGAGGGCGAGATGGCACCGAGCAGCGCAAGTGCGAGAAGCGAATGGGCAACGAGCTTGACCATTGTGGATTGGAGGTGAGAAGGCGACTTTGTGTTGTGGTGGTTGTGATCGCTGCTCAAGTTGTAGAGTGAGCTTGGAAGAGACCTGCTCGTGGATGGCAACAGAGTGGGCGCTCTAAATTGACTGGGACAACAAGCGCAATGCGCATCATCGCACCCAGAGGGATCGCAGGGACTAACTTGGCGCGGGCATCCCCACGTGGACGAGAATATTGCTACCCCCAAAGGCATGTGCGTCTATGGACCGCAAGCACTGCGATCTGGCACGACATTCGCCATCGTCGCATGGCCATACTATTTGGGAGCTTTAGCCCAACGTCTGTCTCATGGTATTCATACGAATATAGACTGTGGTTTAAATTGATCCCGTCCCACTCGGGCCGATCGCAGGCGGTGCGTCTGATCCATACGAGCTACGAGCACAATGTCCGCGACGTGGAACTTTCTTCACTGGAAATCGGCCTTCCCATCGCGTGTCCAAGAGCATGTTCACCATACGAAACACCTTGAAATTGGGCAGAATCCGTTACCTGGGCCAAATTTGATATCCATGTCTAGCAACGGGGACGGTTTTAACAGAGTCGCTCCGCTCTCTGGAATACAACTTCGTGTTACGACGCAAGCAGTAAACGATTCATCCTAAAATACGCGATACTCTGTCAACCACTTGATTGACAGGTTGGATATGAACGCACGGCGATGGGTGAAATATAATGGTGTAGTCAGTGCGTAAACACCGTCCGAGTGACAATCAACACACTTCGCATGAATACCACCATCACTCCGATCGCCCGGAATCACCGTCGCGCTTTTCGCATGCTTCTCCTGGGGTGTGACGTCAAGAGTCGACCATCAATTTGTGCCGACGGCGTTGCTGCTACCACCAAACGTCAACAGTTCTTGACAGCGGGTCTTGCTCGTGTGCGATAGTACCCTTCGCCACCACCAACATTCCTTCACTCAGCGCCTGCACGCCTTCTGAAAGTCTAGCACTAGAACCGTCGCTGTTTGGTCCAATCACTGGTCGTCTCGCTCACTCCAGAGTTGGAGGGAACGAAGATCTTGAAATTGGGTTTTCTCTCGTGGTGGCAAGCTGTGCCGACGCAGTCCAGACCTCGCTGAGGGCGAGAACTATCCATCAACACCGTATCATATCACTAGACCGGCCCAGTACTGCGACACCTCCTTAACCACACAGATGCGGTCAAGCTCGCTGGCGCGAAAGTGCCCACGCTGGGTTGTGCTGTCGCGGAGCTGGTAGTTGATATCACGATCACTGAGGCTGGTGCAGCGAAGTTCCCGCACGACAGCAACTGGTGAGGCTAACAGGTGTTGTCCTTGGCCTTGCATCGACACCCAAACTTGCTCAACCTGAACCTAGCATTCGATCTACAAAACCTTTCGGCCACGATCAACGTGCAGAGCAGAAACTTAATCGTCTAAAGTGTTGAGCTGTCGCGCGAGTTGGTAGCGAGCGTATTGAAGCGAGCGTATAAACGGGTGTGGCTGTGAACCATGAATTTAATGAAAACGATCAAGCTGCCATTAGCGGTGGGGTACACAGACGTGGAAATGCGTTGAGATTTACACAGTACTGATCGTCGTAGATCAGTGCGATGTCCTAAATGGAGCGCCGTATTTCTCACCTGCCAGTGACTGTTGAGCTCATCGACCAAGACTACTACTACATGAAATAACTGACAGCGCACGACACTGCAGGGTCCTGGCTTGCGTATAGAGTGACAGAGTCCTAATAGTTTGATGATTTGGGATGCACAGAACTGTTTACCACGAATTCAACCCCCCCCCTGGATGACGTTCAAAGAGGTGACACATGTTGTGATACTGGGTGGTGATAGAAGCGAAAATGATTTGTTGGTGGGCGGTGGCTTATCGAAACTATAGTGCACTAAGGTAGAACGCGTTCTGATGCAATGTTTAAAGTTGGTGTCTACCCATTCTGACGCAAAGGTAAAAAATATCAGGTGCCTAAAAACCAGATTAGGGTTGTGTTTCATGAAAGAAAATTCTCGTTTATTGGATGAAAATCTTTGCTCGATACCTTAATCTCATCAAAGCTGTGACTGAGGAAAAAAGTAGGTGTGGCTCTGAATTACTTGGTTAAGACAAACTGAAAAGCAGAATGCTGACGTCAAGACGTCGAGTCACAACAGACGAACTCTATAGACTGGAGATGAAGACTAAAGGCTGGGTGGGGTGATGGCGAGTCCGTGGGGGGACATCAGGTTCTGAGTTCTCGTCCTGGGCATGATGTCGTCGTGCGATCGACGCCGTCCGCGCTTCATCACCAGCGCAAATATAGTGATAGCGATGGCAATAGTTGCGACGATGCCGACCCCAACAGGCACAGCTGATGGTAGGCCAGGCGCTTCCACCGTACTTTCGGTTGACTCGCCTTGGGTCGAGACCATATTGTCTGCAGCAGCGTTCATTGTGAAGGCTGAAGCGGTGTCCGAGGGTAGACTCTCCGTCGAAAATGCACCACACGGCTCCAGGTGCATAGACTGTGGTGTGTCCCTGGCTCGGCAAAGGCGGCATGCTGTTCCCAAGCAGCCCAGCCCACCGTTCACGCACGACGAATCGGCAACGATGTGAATGCCAACGGATCTGTCACCAGGCGACGACAGAGCCGCGCAACCTCCTTTTCCTGCGGTGGTCAGGGGACCTTGAGCTGGAGCGGGTGTCGATACGGTGGTTGACCCCATCGTGTTCCCTGCTGGCGCATCGCTAACTGAGCCACAAAGCGACAAATGCATTGACTGTGGCGTATCCCACACACGACAGAAGCGGCATGACGATCCGACGCAGCCAAGACCACCGTACACGCACGTCGCGTCACTAGTGATCGAGATACCAACGTCTCGGTTGCCGGGCGAGAGCTCGCTATCACAGGTACTCGTGCTTGTCGAAGTTGTTGACACTGTTGGGCCAACTGGACTCTGTGTCAACACGGAAGTCGATGATGCTCCTGCGCTGGCCACGATCGAGATGCACATCTGGAGGTGTTGCGATGCTGGCGTATCCCAACGCTTGCAAAACCGACAAATCGAGTCGCCCAAGCACCCCAGGCCACCCCATATACATCTCGAATCCGTGACAATGTCGATGCCGACTGCAAGGTCACCAGGCTGGGCGGGTGTCGAGCATGTCGAACTGCCGACCACGCCAGGGGCAGGAGCGGTGGGGGAAGGCTGCGGTTGGATTACCGTCGGTCTAGGTGAAGAACTTGCCGGCGTTGAAGTCGTCCCGGTAATCGGTCTCGCCGGGGTGACGACTGGTGTCGAAGGCGCAGAAGTCGTCGGTTGAGGCAACGGGCTAGGAAGAGGTCGAGGAGGGGCCAGCACTGGTCGCCGAGTTGGAGTCTCGAAGTGAGGTCCACTTGGACGTTGTGACACGTGTCTCGGTGTGGGTGTCGGCTGCTTCGATGAGGTATGCGTTGGCTCTTTCGGCACAGTCGAAGATGGAGTCTGCGTCGGTGGTTGAGATGGTTTCAGCGATGGCCCAGGCCTTGTTGATTGAGACGATGCCGGAGCTGTTGTTCGTCGCGGGGTCACCAGAGGAGGAAGAGAAGTTCTCGTTGATGGCGCTCGGGTTGTGTTATTGGGTCGAATTGTGGCAGGTACTCGTGTCGACGGTGTCAACGTCACCGCCGGCGGAGTCAGTGTCTTTGGGGTCGAAGAAGGAATATTTCCACTCGGCCGAGGGACTGAAACTGTTGTCGATCTCGGTGTCAAAGCAGGAGTCGTTGGTGCGGGCCAAGTCACTGAGGTAGATGCAGGTGTTCCGGCTGCCACTGGTTCTGATGTCGGCTGGATGCTTGATGGGGGAAAAGTCGACGGAAGGGGCGGAACTGCCGTCTGCACACCCGAACTAGGAGGCAACGATACCAATGGCGAACTAGAACCTGACGCACCACCATTACTAGTTGAGGGGAGCGGAGCTAACGCAGGAGCACGATCCAGTCCAGATGATAAAGGAGATGGTACCGGCAAGTCAACCATTGACGGAGCAGTAGGCCTAGGCGCACTCGTCCATGAATCCCCGATCGATGGAGCTGTCGGCTTCTGCGATGGCGTCGGCACGTCACCCATCGACGGAGCAGTAGGCCTAGGCGCACTCGTCCATGAATCCCCGATCGATGGAGCGGTTGGTTTTGGGGCGATTGAAGGAATCCTGACAGGTAGATCTGTTCCGATACTTACTGGTAGATCTGTCTGAGAAGTCATCGGAACACTCGCTGGTGGCGCAGTCGGCTTGCTGGTCGGCGCTGGCACCGACATCGGCGGAGCTGTCTGCGGTGTCATCGGAACACTTGCTGGTGGTGCAGTCGGCTTGCTGGTCGGCGCTGGCACCGACATCGGTGGAGCTGTTTCGTCTGTTGCCCCTGCTGCAAGTGGAGGTGCAGTCTGCTTTGTCGTCGATTGGACTTGAGATTCTGAGAAGGAAGGTGCATCCTGGAGGAGAGTTCGCTTGGTGGACTGAGTTCCTGAGTGCCGCCACTGCGCGTCGCTCGTTGCCGTTGGAATAGAGTCAGTATCCACTTTCGTTGTCTCGCTCTTTGCAATCATCTTTAATAGACTGGCGCTAGTGGCAGGCGCAGCAGCTGCGCACAGCAAGGCGGTGGCCACGAGCGACTTGGCGAGCGACTTGACCATGGTGTTCAGCGGAAAGCCGGCTAGGCCCCTTGCGGTGAGTTGGGGAATGAGTCGTCTCCACGAACGTCGTTCCCAATCTTGCGCGCTAGCACCACGTCATTTTAGACCCGCGCTGTTTGGACGCTTGAAGGCCATTCTAAGATAACAACAAGCAGCAACACGGTCGGCGCATCGCATAGCGGCGTGCGACAGCGCAGCCGATGTCAAGCACCGAACCGACCCGACCCTGAGGCAGCGGACTGCAGCAGCGAGCGCGACCTTGAAGCCCACGTCTCCACTGCGGGTACCGACTGCTTCACTTTGACACGCATGCGACGCCGCTCCTCCTTTGGACCTGTGGATACGCTTTCTGGCTCGTTGGCTGAGTTGTCCTTCATCGCATGAACACCAAGATTAGACCTCACCTACCGCTGCTGTACTCATACAGAGACGAAGGCGGAGAGGGAGAGACCTGACTATATCGAGAGATGAGCATGCGCTCCGGCCATTTATACGTGCACGGTGAGCGCGGCTGCGACGGTGCGAGAGCCATTGTTGGGCGCTTGACGAAGCTTCGTGGGTTCTTCGTTCCATTTCCGTCCTCTTTGTGCCAGGAAAATGAAAAAGTGTGTATTATTCCGCGATTGACAAGAACATTACCGTATGACTCCAGTTCCGTGGGTCACTGTGTAGCTCTCATTGAGAGTACGGTTCTTGACCGGCGTTTTTTATTGGCGAGCAAAGAGCTGATGCTTCAACGACTTCAATGCAGTTCGACTCGACCGCAATACCCAGAGCGACGGACGCATTCCGCTGGAGGCATCAATGGCTTGAATTCGCTGACTCATCCGCTTCACCCGGATAATTAAGATCGCGAAAACTGATTTTGCTCTAATGACTCGCTGGCACTGGCGGCGATTGTCACCAATACAGCGCAAAACACCCAAGCAGGCTCGACGGCGATTCCGGCAAATACCACACCCATCTGAAGCACATCGCTATACACGAAAATGTGGAGGCGCTGGGCCGACGGAGCCGTTGGCTTCGCAGGCATGGGGACTAGAGACCACACAAGTAGGTCCATGTGGGTAGTTGCGAGTGGGAAGACGACAAACTTGCAGGCATCCAAGTCCACGTGGAGGCACAAGTTCGATCCTTTTACAGCGCTCAACGCAGCTGCCTTATCCGATATCGTCGACAGCGTCACAGTGCAGAGCTAGCTACCCAGAATCAATAACAGCAGAGGCGAAGTCGGACTAAGCCGCGCTTCTTGGCGGTGGCATCTTGACATTTTCCGTTGACTTGTCTGGTCGTTTGGCTCGTTCGAAATGGCAGCGTCGTTGTAGGACACGGACACTTGAAGTATTAATCACTCGACAATTTTCCATTGACACATAATTGATTTGTTTCACAACCGACGGGTTCAAACCATCACACGGTATCGCAAGCGGCTTTTTGTATCCACAAATGAACAAAGCTTGATCAAAACTGGTGAGAGAAGTTTCCTATTCGCCACTTCACTTGCGACCAGAACAAGCGCGTGAGACAATCGGTAAAAGGAAGAGAACAACTGCAGCAGAACAAAAAGTGCCGCTTCATTCAGTCTTCAAAAACATCAAGATCCCTTCCTTGTACAGCGACTTGCAGAGGCCAACCTGGTCGTCCGCATCTTCGTGCGGAAGATCACCCACTCGAAAGTACTCTGGGTAACTTCGCAGAATAAATTCGATGCTCTCGGCGTCGTCCAATTCAAACTCCAGCGGAGAAACAGCCAGCTCGTGGTGGAGGCGCGAGTTCTCCTTACAATGGTACACGACGGCCTTGCCGTCTTCAATCACGAGCCGTGCGATGTTATGGCGAATGAGCTTGAGCTGTGTGTTGACTGTGATCTTGAGCAGTGGGCTGCTCTCGTTCGTGCAGTTCTCTTCGTCATCTTCCAGCGCAGGCGGCAGGCGGTCGATCAGGAAGTTTCGCGCCATCTGGTCAGCGGCGGCGTCCACCATGTCTATTGCCTCGCCCATGATCAGCTTTAGCGCCTTCTTGACGATCTCTGCAAACTCCAACCGGCGAGGATCGTCGTCCTTGTCCGAGTGCATGACGCCCATGAAGTCCATGTAATCACGAGGCAGCGACCGACGCAGGTTGACGTGGCTGTTGATGGCGGCACCAACGGCCTCGGGGACCAGCAGCTCAAGGTAGTTGCCAATCGTGTTCTGCTGGCCGGTTGAGACCGTCACGTGGAGCGAGTGCTGCTCCTGCGACGCAACGGCTTGGTGGATGAAGCCTCGCGGGAAGTAGAGCATGTCTCCTTGCTCGAGGTCGACTTCGAGCACCGGTTTACCAATTTCGTCCGGCATGAAGTTCCCACTGGAAAAGCGCGGGAGGGTGCGCTCTTCGTCCAGAGGAGCGTACACCTTCCAGTGCTTGGTACCTTCGACCTGAAGAAGAAACGCCTCAATGTCGTCGTAATGCGGAGCAAAGCCTTGCGTGCCCTTGGGCGTGAGGTAGATGTTGGAGCCGACCATGCAGCCAAACTCGCCTTCCAGGATCGAGAGCATCTTCCAGATTGAATCCGAAAACTTTTGTGGACACAGCAGGCGTACCGAGCACCCATCCTCGTAGTGCTTCCACACGGTCTTCGGGTTGGCGGTACCGTCCGGATTCAGCGTGTAGCGCGTGTTGTCGACATACTTGGTGAGATCAATATCGACGCCGTACTTGAGCGTGTGCTCCTTCAAAATGCGGTCAATCTCGTCCTTGCTGAACCAGCCGTCGTAGTACTGCGGGAACTTGCGCTTGATCACGAGCGGGCGCTTCTCCCAGTACTTTTCGTAAAACTCCTCCAGCGGCATTGGATGGATAAGCCACTTGAACAGCAACTTGGCCTGCATTGCGCTGTGCACATCCGTCTGCGACGCCAAGTCCAGCGAGTCCATCACATCGTCCTCCTCAATCTCTGCACGGCGCGAGGGCTGTATTAGGTCGGATGAAATCTGTCAACGAGAGCACACACTGTGTACGCACCTTGCGAGAGTATGAGCGGCACATCCTCCTTCGACTTGTTTGAGGTCTTGCGTTTCTTGGCAACGTGGGCCGCCGCGCCAGCCGTGCCGTTCGCTGCGTTCGCCATTTCCCTGGAGTCTTTGGAGCTGGGACGTGCGCCAGCCAGCGAATGGAGAGCTCAATTGTGGTGTGCACCACACCGTTTGACTACGAACTTGAATAACATCTGTGAAATGAAATATGGGTACATCTCATTCTGTCTGCGACGTGTGTCATCCATCACGAAATTCTGGATACTTTTACGAAGCTGCTATTGTCCAACAATTGCTAAGACGAACTCAGCCAACATGGTTTTATTGAGTTCTTCGACACAGCATGTGTCGTTCTAGAGGTCGAGGGAATCGAAAGATCGACTTTGTGATGAGTGAATAGAGTACGTTTCGGAACCAGCACCGTGGCCGGCCCCTGGGCATAAAGTGAAAAGTGGATTTGTTACCCGATCAAGTCCCACTGGAGTCCGGATCTGAAAAGATGCGATATACTGTATGTGTTTGCCTCCCGCTAGGGATGTGGCGTTGAGGTTTGTGAAGAGGCACTTCATAACCCAGAAAGGGATGATGCTAGGTGTGTTTGCGCGCCCCCACAAAGAGTCGCCACACGGTCGCCACACGGTCGCCACACGGTCGCCACACGGTCGCCAGCAATCCCCGAAGTGCCTAGAGATTTTTTTCAATCCACACAGATGTACGCGCGTATGGATGAGATACATGTTAGTAAGGAGGGTATGTGTATGTGTGTGTCCGTATTCGTACTGCGACCACGGGCACGTTCTGAGTGGTGGCAAATTTACCAGCGGCATTGAACAAAGTCTTGCTCTAGTTGCTCGTGGATCCAATCATTTTCAGTTCCAGTGAGTAGAGATGATTTTCCATGCAGAATAATCCGAGAAACAACTTTTCAACTGATTGTTGAACATTTTCAAGCGAAAAAAAGAAAAAACCTGAAATGTGAAAGTATCACCTCCAACCTGGAGCATGAAAACGCTTCGAACTCAATCGCACCAGCAGACTTGTGCAACTCCAAAGGGCGCGAGTCTCACCAACGATTCTCACAGATCAGAAGCTTGCGCACTGATAGTACCAAAAGCTCAGTGATCGTCTTCTTCGCTGTGGTATAGACAATGCGCTATGACTTCTGCAAAGAGACACGCACAGATCGAAGTGGAGCATGGCCTCATCGACCGACTTAAGCTCGTACAGCATGCCCAATTGCGAGCAGCAGCCCCTTGAACGAACGGGACGGAGACTTCGTTGAAGAGACGTTTGGTGCAAGCAACTGTGTGTCTCTAGTTGAAGATTCACTCGCGACTGTTGGCTGGAAATGCGGACAAGTTCGCACGGGTGACCAAAATCCCCTGGGAGCGCACTTCTTTGTGAAACGACTACTACGGTGCAATGTGGAAGCTCCATTTTGTCGAGCGAAAAAGAGAACCCATCAACGGCGGAGTTCGTAGACAGGAAGCTGGGTGAATGTGCTGCGGTTGAAGAAGCCACTGGCGCAGGTGACTTTGCGCTGAGTGGTCGCACGTATGTATCGCCAACGGAGCTAGTTTCAGTTTCGAGAGGTTGCGTCAAGTAGCAGGTGGCACGATCATTACTGTTCTTAAATCGTGGATCTTGCAACAGCCCGAATCTCAAATGCTCTATATTAGTGTTAGCATTGTAGATAGCTCTTGGGTCTATCTTTCGATTCTTGAGCGCGATCTTTCGCGCAAAGAAACCACCAACTCGTCACTACTTGGCTCTGATGGGTCGCCAAGGAATGAGTGATTCTTCCCCCCACGAATCAGAAGAACCAAGCTGTGCCCAGCATCCAGCACCACAGCTAGAAGAAGATCGCCGTGCTCTGTTGAGAGAAAGCTCATTCTGCTTTCTGCAGCCTCCAGCACACCACTCCGTCTTCAACGGTCTTTGCCCGGGTGCGTGCGAGCGGAAGGATGGTGTTCCCTCGCCGCAATGGAGTGAGCTCCATTGCCAAGCTCGTCACGGTCTGTGCCTTGACGCTTAGCCTGTTTCATGGCGAGACCTTCGCTAAGGGTGGCCACAAGCACGTGGACCACCACAAGCAGCATGCCGGTCGCCACAAGCAGCAAGCGACCCCGCACTCGCACGTTCGAATCCGTATGCACTTCAAGAGGATGCAAGCCGAAAGGGCCTGTGCCGACCCTTCTCCAGGAGAGGTCGAGAAAGGTCTGGCGATTGTGTTTGATGGCGATTGTATTGACGCGGGCGGCGCCGGGTGCATCGATGCAACCGGCTGCCGCTTCTGTACGCACGCGCGTTCGGAAGAGTTCCCAGAATACCCGCTGTGTGGCGGCAGCAGAGGGGACGTGCTTAAGGCGACTGCCCCTGCACCGACCACAGCGTCAGCCCCGGTTCCAGTGTCAGACCCAGCTTCGGTTACGGCTCCTAAGCCGCCAAGCGGGCCGACTGGTTGCGCAACTGCAGTCTCGTCGGCTGACCTTGCCGCCGGCATCCAGCTAGTTGGAGACGCGACGTGCAAGTATGGTGGCATTGGCTGCTTTGAGGACGTTTGCCGCTACTGCCACTTTGGCGTAGGTTCGAGTCGATTCGTTTCGTGCGCGAGCCTCGGGTACACGTTTCACTCTGCACCGGCTCCGGTCCCTGCACCGGTTCCGGGTCCAGTTCCCGCGCCAGCTCCTGCACCAGCTCCTGCACCAGCTTTTGGTCAAGCGATCGAGTCAACTGGCTGTGCGACTGCCGTCTCGCCCGGCGACTTTGACGTCGGCATCCAGCTCGTCGGTGACGCGACCTGCAAGAATGGTGGTATTGGCTGCTTCAACGACGTGTGTCGCTACTGTCATTTCCGCAGCACGCCGCAGTCGAGCGGGTTTGTATCGTGCGCAAGCCTCGGGTCGTTTGGCTCTACCCCAGGCCCGGCACCTACTACAGGACCTGTCCCTGCTCCAGGTCCAGCTCCGGCCGTGAACGCGGATACAGGCTGCGCCTACGCCATCTCTCCTGGCGACTTCGGTGTCGGAATTCAGCTGGTTGGCGATGCGACGTGCAAGAACGGCGGTCTTGGCTGCTTCCAGGACACATGTCGGTACTGCATGTTCAAGGAGACGCCGCAGTCGGCGCACTGGATACCGTGCTCGACGTTCGGGTACCCACGCACGACTGCTCCAACAACTGCTGCTCTAGTCACTGCTGCTCCGGTCACTGCTCCTCCGCTACCTGCTCCTTCAGTGACCACTCCTCCAGTGACCGTTCCTCCAGTGACTGCTGCTCCGGTGACTGATCCTCCAACGACTACGGCTCCGACTCCAGCAGAGCCAATTGGCCAGACCGTGGACATTAAAGATGACTATGGCTGCCCGTATCCAGTATCGGAAGGAGACTACGCCGTAGGTATCCTGCTCGTCGGCGACGCGACCTGTGTCAAGGGCGGTCTTGGTTGCTACGCCGACGTCTGCCGCTTTTGCAAGGTCCGCGACACGCCGCAGTCCAAACACATGATGTGGTGCACGGATCTCAGCTACGATATGGGGACCATCGGCACTCCACAAGACGTTGAGGACCCACCAGCTCCAGCCCCTGGCCCCGTGACCAAATGCCCGTTCGCTGTCACAGATGGTGACTATGCGGTCGGTATCCAGCTCGTCAGCGACTTGACCTGTGCAAAGGGTGGGCTTGGCTGCTTCAATGACGTCTGCCGGTACTGCAAGTTCAAGGAGACACAGCAGTCTACCGGTTGGATGGATTGCAGTGCCATTGATGGATCAATCACGCCACACGATGTCGTGGAACCCGTTAACACCACACCTGCCCCGGCCCCATCTCCGGCTCCTGCTCCTGCTCCTGCTCCTGCTCCTGCTCC